>JARJRV010000019.1:0-27362 GCA_030783925.1 Aschersonia sp. MBC 735 | reverse complement strand
CCCCCCCCCCCCCCCCCACTCATGCGGTCTTTGGCGCCTGCCGCCTTTGACAGTGAGCAACGAACCAGCTGATGCCTCGCCCAACGGCCTCGCCTGAGTCAGCCGGGGATCATGTAATCATCCGCCACTTGCCCAGCCAACTCGACGCGGTGGGCATTTGAGCCGCTAAGCCGCGCCAGAACCGTCATGGGGTTAGGCCTCTGACTTGGGCTGATTTCAGTGCTTCCGTCCGTCCACGGCATCTCCGTGACATTCCATCTCGTCCCTCTTGTCATCACTGCCCTATGCTGCAGATGCTCCTCGCTGCTCAGATGTCTTGATACTCTCAGCCAACATCCGCTTTGCCTCGTGGCTCTCTCTTGTCGTCCCGAGTCTCCGTCTTCTCTCGTTATTACCTCGATATTTCCCTTCGGGTTTGATTAGGAGGCATCCCTCCCCACCGCTACGCACTCAGCCAGCGTTCCGACTGCCGCCTGGAGATCCCGGCCCCATTCCTTTGTACAACATATTGACGGTTAAGCACCTTCAACGCGCTCTGCTACCCTAGGCTTGCGCGGAAACCGCCAAGATTCCTCCTACCACACGGAAACGAAAGGCTGCTGAGGCGACGATATCTTGCCAGGTCACGGATACGCCCCCCCAGAAGAGATCCGTCGCCTCAGCTGCTGATCCTCCAGCCGCTCCCCCGACACCAGTCACCACAGCCAGCCTCGGGATGGACTCAGAGGAGGACTATATGTCCGCCCTTTCTAGTGACGATGAGTTGATGCAGGAATACAGCGCGGACGAAGGTACGTACTTGCTTGTCATACAACTCACTTGAGCAGAATAATCGTTTCCCTCGATGAACGCATCCTCCCACGCCTTGCCGCGGACGCAGACACATCCATTCAAGTATCACACCCTAACACCCGTGCCCATCAGATTTCGAAGACGACTTCGACGAGCCAGATCCAGACTTTGGCTTAAGCCCAAAAGATATTAGCAATACGAGACAGCAAGCACACATTGTTCCATTCAAAGTCTTCAAACCGTCCGATATCCAACGTCAACAGGATGAAATGATTCACGAGGTGAATATGATTCTGGACCTAGGAAAAGAGGATGCTGCCATCATGCTGCGTCATTTCCGCTGGAACAAGGAACGACTGCTCGAAGACTACATGGATCGGTCGGAGGAAGTCCTCGAGGCTGCAGGCCTAAGCCATAATGCATCTGTGTTACCCAAGCTGGAGGCCGTACCTGGGTTCGTGTGTGATATCTGCTGCGAGGATGAAGTTGACCTGCAGACCTTTGCGCTCAAGTGCGGCCACAGGTACTGCGTTGACTGCTATCGGCAGTACTTGACGCAAAAGATCAAAGGCGAAGGCGAGGCTGCAAGGATTCAGTGTCCCTCGGACGGATGCGGCCGCATCCTCGACTCAATATCATTGGATTTGCTCGTTACCTCCGAGCTCGTCGACCGCTACCATGAACTCCTCAACAGGACCTACGTTGAGGACAAGGACAATTACAAGTGGTGTCCGGCACCAGATTGTCCCAACGTTGTCCAATGCGCCACGAAGAAGAAGGAACTGGACAAGGTTGTTCCAACGGTGGAATGTTTTTGTGGCCAAAGGTTCTGCTTTGGTTGTCCGACTCCTGATCATCAACCCGCACCCTGCGAATTGGTCAAGAAATGGCTCAAGAAATGCGCGGACGACTCGGAAACAGCCAACTGGATTTCAGCCAACACGAAGGAATGCCCCAAATGCAGCTCCACAATCGAGAAGAACGGTGGCTGCAATCACATGACATGTCGGAAGTGCAAATACGAGTTCTGTTGGATGTGCATGGGCCTCTGGTCAGAGCACGGCACCAGCTGGTACAACTGCAACCGCTACGAAGAGAAGAGCGGTTCGGAAGCCAGAGACGCGCAAGCCAAGTCCCGAACCTCCCTCGACCGATACCTGCACTACTACAACCGCTACGCCAACCACGAGCAGTCGGCACGGCTCGACAAAGACATTGCCCAAAAGACTGAAAGGAAGATGATCCAGCTGCAAACCACATCGGGAATGTCTTGGATAGAAGTGCAGTATCTCAGCTCGGCATCGCAAGCCCTCCAAACGTGCCGTCAGACCCTGAAATGGACGTACGCATTCGCGTTCTACCTCGCCCGGAACAATCTCACAGAAATCTTCGAGGACAACCAGAAGGACCTCGAACTGGCCGTCGAGAACCTTTCGGAAATGTTCGAAAAGCCAATCACGGAGCTGTCCGACGCCAACCTCAAAGTGGACATCATGGACAAGACCGCGTACTGCAACAAGCGTCGCGTCATCCTCCTCGAAGACACGGCTGATAATCTCGCCAACAGTGAGCTTGTCCCCCTCCTGGCTCCCCCCCTTACATCTGTATACTGACTAGGTCGCAGCCCGATGGACCTTTGAAGCACCTTCAGCCCCCCCGCGACGCTAGCAGGAAGCACGCGCTCCCGTATCTGTAAGATCACGGCTTCCTGCTTTGTTTTCTTTCCTTGCCTTTAGACAGCATGACATGATGAATGAACTCCGAGGCGACTGCACAGGAGCGGGGAACAGTACCGATGGGGATGCAAGAATTGTCAAAGAGGGGTTCAAAGGGATGCAAGACATGATTTAGTTGCTCAGCACTTCCAACTCGTATCATAGCCGCGGCGCGGACGCGGAGCTCTGTCACCATAGCATAAGATAGGCGTTCTGTCGAAACCAGGGGAGAGGTGCAAATACTGGTGTTTGGCCTAATTTTGACTTCAGGCACGGCATGGCATGATGTCGTTTGTCACATATGCAAGAACAATGGAGAATATAAAGCAATCTGTGATATATATATATATTTAAAGCAAGAGGGGTTATCTGTGATAAGTTCCTTGTCGCACGGTGTCCGTGTGCTTCGCCTGCGCGCATGCACAATGTCCCTACTCCTAAATTCAAAAAACCTACGTCCTTGACCCATACTACACACAAGGGCAATCGAATACACGCTGTAGCACACCCGTCTCCTATTCTCATACAGAGACCTGAGTCGAGATGGCCTGTGCCGGTGCCGCGTCCTCCTCGTCGTAGAGAACAAAGGACAGTGCTCTCTTACGTTGCTTGTCTGGCATTTTCAATCCGTCCCAATCGGGCAGGTCCCGCAAGTCGTCCTCGATGGAGTCATCCGAAAGCAGGTAGATGTCACTCTTGGGCTGCGTCTTGGCCGAGGGTGGTGCAAAGAATTTGCTCTTGTTGGGAAAGCCGTCTTCATCTGCATCGTCGTCGCAGAGTCGTGCCTTTTTCTGCGGTCTCGGCTGGGTTCGAGCTGCTGTCGGGATCGGGTCCGAGTCTTTGATGTACGGACGTGGCAGCGGAAACACGCGTGGAAGCTGGCCCTCTCGTGTAAGCCGAGTCACATCCTTGTGGTCGAGAGTGAAACAGTTTTTTTCCATCGCTCCCAGGGGAATGCGACCCCGCGGTTTGAAGTACGACGTGATGGGGGGTCCTGGTGGCGGCGGATCCGGATCAATGACATTGAAGGGGGTTTGCCCGGTGCACATCGGCATCTTGGTGATTGGATCAATCCTCCCCAAGGCGATACCCTCGGCAAGTTTTGGTTCAACATAAGCGCCAATGAAAGGCATTTCCTTGGCTGTTCGGTTTGCGGTCAAGTTGTTCAGGTGGACCAGCTGCCTCTTCTGGGGAGAATATACCCATTGATACAGAAACGTCCGTTCCGCCTGATAGAATAGCTTCAGAAAATTGTCGGGCGGGCGTTTCCCCCCATCACGCTGGTACGCGCGCACAACCCGCTCGGGATCCTTGTATTTCCTCAACATGCGATGGGCAGTTTTCAAACCGACACCGGGCAGACCAGGGAAGTAATCACATCCGCTGAAGATGGCCATTCGTCTGAAGTCGGCATCAGACCAGTTGACCAGCGACACACTGCGACAGGCGGAGAAATCGCAACGATTGATCTCGATACACTGGGCCCTTTTCAACTTGGTGAGCAAGCGTCTGGCGCCGAATACCAGGAGATCGGAATCCTCTGATATAATGCCGTCAATCAGACCCTGATGCTCAAGATGAACCAGCTGCGCGTCTGCCTCGTATGGGGCCACTACGTAAGGAACATTGAGCTTTTTGAGTTGCTCGATGAGTGTTTTAGCCATCTGGGGAGTGATGTCGACACACTTCTTGAATTGCTGAGTCGCTTCAGACAATTTCCCAGCTTGCAACAAGGCGATAGCAATCTTCTTGTTTTGCTCTCGATTTGCAGCTCGCGAAGCCTCCGTGGCCGCCTTGCTTGGCAGATAATCGCCATCGAAGACCATGAACGGAGTGACACCATAGGACTTGAGCATCCGCACTTGATACAATGCCGTCTCAATATAGCTGGATACAATACGGTCAGTCATAGAGATCTGTGCTAGCGATACTCGAGTCAGCCCTTACCTCGTGGTTGGCTTGCCCTGTGCAAGGTCAACGGCACACTTCAGAGCCCCGCGGTGTAGCCAGCCATAGGCGTCAATGCCAAGGGTTTGGCCCCGGCAATTCCTCAGATCTACGGGTCGCTGAATGGACTCGAGCAATGGCAATAACCCTAGGTACTGTCAGCTTGTCAAAGAAGGCAAGGCTTGGAAAAGCGTTCCTGACGATAAGTGACGAACCTGATACACCCATGTTGTCAAATGTTCAACATCGCCGGGGGGTGAGTGAGATTGGCGGTGCGACTGGCAGGATGCGTACTAGAGGGATCTTCACCTCGATGAAGGATGAAGGATGAAGGATGAAGGAAGCAGGGTTCCTCCCCCGGATGTTCCAAGAAAAATCAAAAACCGCTGCGTCCAGAATACAGGGAGGTTGGTATCGAGAAGAGGTTGAGAAAGGGCATTGGGCAAAAACGCCTCCCGTGCACGCGTCTTTCACTAGAGGCAGAGTATACCATGGCGACGCGTTGAGCCAGGCGGAGCTGATGGGTGCGAATAATAAGCTATTCCTTCCCCACAGGCACGCACTGCGATTTCCCGTCTCTGCTCCTCGCGGGGGCCGTCAGCAAGTGGGTTCGACGACCCGCGTGGGCTGCTCTAGCCTCTACCTTACAGGCGGCGTAGCGCCAAACGCCTGACGGGAGGCTTGCCGGGCTGAAGTTTATGTATTTCCTTGGAGCACACCAGTGGACGGGCGGTGGGCCACTGAAGCTGAGAAAACCTGGCCAGACATTTTTTTTTTGCCCACGACGGTGAATACTTTGTACTTGGCATCCATTGCCGCGCAAGGTCACCATGCCCAGCTCACTGGACAAGGCTCGCAAGAAGATTGCCAAGAAGCGCCAGGGCGAAGTGAATGCGCTCCACGCAAAGTCAAGGGATTCTCTGCGCTTGCACAAGGCCGGCGTCCGCGATCTGCGCTTGGAGAAACTCGCCGCTGCGAGGAGCAAAAGGGAACAGCCCATCTGTACGAACCACTTCTCTTCACCACAGCACCGAGCGGGCGATCCTGTTGCTGACAAGTGCTGCTCTAGTTGATCGTGTATCGTTCTTCCAGGAGAACTTGGCTGAGAGGGACAATGAGCCGCTGGATCTGGAGACGGTCCAATCATTGATACGAAAGTAAGCCTCGCGAAAGATGCAAGCTGGAGACGAGAAAAGTGATTGCTGACTTTGGCAGATTCATCCACCGCTTCAATGAGGAGTATGATGTCATGAGAAGAGCCCGAATAAAGGGACGCCCAGCCAGTGCCAAGGAAGATCTGCTGAAAATGAAAATTGCTGCCTTGGAGGCGGAATACTCCAATGGCTTTGGTGCGTTGCACTACCAGATTGATGACATTTTTTCCGCTTTTCCAGCTAGCTCACATACTTGGCAGTGCTCCCCGATATAACAGCGCCAGAACAGACGCAATTGCTTCAACAATGGAAGGGCGAATGGGCCTACTTGGCGACTCTTTCATGGATCAAGGTGACGAGTTTTGGGCAGATGCGCCCTGCTGAAATGCCGTCCAAAGGCATCAACTAAGGTTTCTCTTGACGCCAGTCATTGACCGCTTCATGATAGTTCCAGTCGGATTTCTTTTGGACGAGCCATGGCGTTGGGTGTGCATCACAAATTTGTCTTTATCAAGAGTCGATAGATACTTCCACAAACATGATTGCTTGGGCTGAGTAGCGTGTCAAAATGGTGATTTCGATATCTTACAGGTCCGGATGTCGGTTCAATGCAGAAGGTGTAGCAGGTCTGGGTTCTCGTCCAATAGTAGAATTGACTTTTAGTGCCTTGCTGTATAATCAACTCAAGTGAAAAATGTCTCTGGACATTTCATCGTATTTGACACCTTTCACTTGGAGCGATTCTTCAAGAGTCCCCCCCCTTTCTTATTAGCACTATCTGTCTTCTTTTCCAGGTCTTCCTGTCTCTTGTCATGAGTCTGTTCATATTAGATTGGACTGTAGAGCCCCCGTCACACGCACAAAATCATTCCTGAGCTTCTTTCGTTTTGTTGAACAGTCAAATGTCACTCAGTGCTCGAGTCGTCACTCATTCATGGGTGGCATGCGCATCACGTGCTGCCCGACATGGCATGTCGTCATAAGTCCCACCCACCCAAACAGCGAAGGGTGGGTTTTTATCGATTAAAAAAAAAGGAGCGTAATAATACAGCAAGGGACAGAAAAATCATGGAGCTTTGATCCCGTCCTTCGACAACCACCAACCTCCAAATCCCCGTCACAGCCACGCCACAATGTTTACAGCCAGAAGGCTCGCGCAATCCGCGCCGCGGGTCATGCGCCAATTCGCTAGGACGTCTATTCGGTCCGTCAATGCGCGCTACGGTTCCGCCGTCGAGGCGCGCCCCCTACGATGGCAAAGTAACGCAGCTTTCTCTACAACAGCTGGTCGTCGCGCAGTCGACGAGAGCGTGAGCCTCGACGCCGAGCTACGCGGTAAATTGGCGACGGAGATTCAGATCGAGGAGGACATCAAATCTCAGGAGCAGCTGCCCTCCAGCATTGCTGATTTCTTGGAAAACACGCCCTTTGAGCTCATTGACACACCTGGCCACGAGGTCGTCAAGCTGGTGCGCTCGTTCGGCGACGAAAAGTAAGTCGACGCCTCATGCTGTGCTCCCAACCTCTTTGGAGGCACGCCATCTTTCACCTCCACTAGAGCTAATGGCGTCGCTTAGAATCACCGTGAGCTTCTCAGTGGCCGACGTGGCGAACTACGATCCCTACACTGAAGACGCAGCCGTCGAGGACGAGGATTTCGACGACGCCCAACCCCCCACTTCTAACAAGCAAGGCAGCCGGGGCGCCGCGGCCGACCAAGAAGTCGAGGAAATAGAGGAAGACCTGGACGACGAATCTGGCGTCACGGCCGCACCCATCAACCTGTCCATCGTTGTCGAAAAGCCCGGCAAAACCGCCGGCGCGCTCAATATCGAGGCCACCGCGCAGGACGGCAACATCGTCGTCGAAAACATGTTCTTCTACGACGACGCCAAGCTAGCCAAGGTGGACAGCCCCGAGTCGGCCCAGAAGCGCGCAGACGTCTACCCAGGCCCGCCGTTCGGCACGCTCGACGAGGACCTGCAGGTGCTGATGGAGCGGTTTCTCGAAGAGCGTGGAATCACGCAGACGCTTGCCGTCTTCGTTCCCGACTATGTTGATGTCAAGGAGCAGCGCGAATACCTCCGGTGGCTGGGCAACGTGCAGGCGTTCATCGAGGCGTAAGAAACTTGCTTCCTTGCGCCACGGATAGAACACACCCCTCACTGAAACTTTACTCCCCTCCCAAATCCTGGGGCGCTGGTACTGGCGACGGCTTCTGATGCCTGCAGCCATCGCAGCCGAGGCCGCCACTGACGTCTGGGGTGGTTGGGAATCAGCATATGAGAACGATCAGGCTGCCACCTTGTAGCATCTGGATCGCCTAGTGTACAATAGAAAAAAAGGGCCGATGTACGCGTGTGGCTAAACTTAAAGACAATGATCGTGAAACCAATCCGTGATCTCAATCTTCACAGTCAAGAAGTCCACGCGCATCGTATCCGGCCTGAACAACACGGTGCAAGTGTCGCAGCGAGAGCCAGTGTGCCAAGACTCGATGATGAGACATTATCTCCAGCGACAAGCCATCCAACAGCGGCCCCCCCCCTAGCCATCTCTATCGACAAATGAATAATGAACGCAACTCTCAAGTAGCGTGAACACCGTGACATGTCTAAAAACCCAAAAGAATCAGACCTCGGAGGCAAGCCAAGCCAAACCTCGTGCCATGCCCGCCCAGCCTAGAAGCCGCCTTCTTAAGCCCTATCCGCTCCGATAGTCGGTCTGCCCAATTGGTCCCACGCACAAGATGCATGCAAAAAGTATAATTGAATCTCGGGACCACAGAGTTGCGTAGAAGGGGAGAGAAGAATGAAAAAGGACGAGGTTGGTCAGTACTACAGAATATCGTCCATGGACCACTCTGCCTTTTGCGCTCGGTCCAGAACCTTCTTCCCTTTGTCGGTTAGCTCCGGCTTTCCACCATTGCCGACTACGTGCTCGAAGAAGACGGGCCGCCATGTCACGTTGTTCTTTTCTCGCTCGCGGGCCTTTTCGCGCTGTTGCTCTTCGAGTTCGACCTTGATCTCGGTGGCTTTGGAGAATTGCTTGGCATGGATGGCTTTTGTGACGCCGCCCCAGAGGGCGAGGGACTCGTTGGGAAGCTGTTGCTCTTCCGGGGGGATGATCTTGGATGCGACGTGGAGGGGGACCACATCGATGATGGTATATTGCTGCTCTGGAGGAACGGATTTCTATGAAAACAAAATAATTTAGTGCCATGTGTGGCGTCATGTGACGCAGGCATCCGTAGACCGGAAAGACTGACCACTGGTTTGGGACCAAGTGTGAAGACAACTTTCTCCCTCCACGGCCCACTCAGTCGGACGAGCACATCCTCGTCTGGCACGTCCTGAACGCGCGTTTTGTTGTCGTTTTCGGGATCGTAGCGGAATATGACGCCGTCGATTTTGTTGGTGGTTCTACCTAACCATCCCTCTTCCACGTAATGGAGAATCGCCTTGAGCTTGGTTTCCGGGCAGCTGATGTATGCCATTTCGCTGACAGACACGCTGAGCGAACCTCGGAGGATACCGCCGAGATGAGCAGCGGGGTGCGTCAGCTGATAGGTCTCGCCGCCAAACTTGTCTAGAGAAATGAATATGCCCATGTTGTGTTCGCCGGGAAGGACTTTGACGGACGTTCCAGTGAACTTGGCAGTGATCTGATCGAACCCGCGAGCAGTGAGCCCTTTCTCTGGGCATGTGATGTAGAAGGCGCTCACAGGAGGATGGTGCGAAGTTTGTTCCGTCAAATACGACACCCGTATCGGCTTTTTATCTGTTGTCGACGGAGCATGCTTGGGCACCGAGAGGGACAGGCTGGACTCGTTCTTATCGTTCTTGGCCGATGCTTGCAAACTCCGTAATGAGCCCTTGTCTGAGCCGGAAACGGAACCCGAGGCTGAACCCGGGCCTGTGAGGTCGGCGGTTTCGATTCTGGGAGCATTATCTTCCGTCTCCCAATTACACTGCGTGGAAAAACTTCAAAATCAGCACATCGTGCTCCAGTCTTCCGAACCTGCCTGTCCGAGAAGATCCAATGGTCAGGCACTCGACGTAACAACGCGCAAACGCACCCGGAAGAATTCCCCCAGACAGGAATTATATGGTTTGCAAGGCTTGCCCTTTGCATATTTCAGATCTTTGGTCAACCAGAAGCGCACGACTTCCAGCATGCGATCGAGAGGATCGTTGGACGTTCCGATAGCAACAAAGGCATTTGGCGCGTCCAGATAGGTCCAATACTCGAGATTCGGGGTCGGCTCTAGTAGCTGGGATGGGAGGGAGAATCGAACGGCGGCAAGGTCAGAAACGCCAATGAATCTGTTTGCACGGGATGTCAGCTGTTTGTCCTCCTCACAATGGTGTTTGCGACGGTGCACATACTTTTTCAGAATTCCAAGAAACGTTCGCAACTTGGAGCCGTCACTCTGCGCTTCGTCTGGCGCGTCCGCTGCCGGCGGTGCTGGTGATGACGACATGGCGGTAATCGGACAGGAGCCAAAAATGTTGCAGAACAAGTGAGACCGAGCCGGCAACCTGCAAGTGCAGATATAAAGGCAAGTCGGCGGGTGAGACCACCACCAAAAAGGGGGTGGGAACGTTGATTCCTGATGTCTGATATAGCCGATGGAGAGAAATCGACGTCGGCGGGCCGATAAGATAGATACTGTATGCAGGAACTAACAGTCCAGTGAGTGCGGCGCAGCCACGAATGGGTGTGGCCAGTCGTGGTATGCAATGGCTCGCTTTATGACCGGACAAGGCTGTACAAGTTGATGTGACGGACCAACCTCATGCGTTGTGTCAGTTGGACGGATGCCTCTTGTCCATCCCCGTCGCAGGTCGTATAGGGGAAAGGGAGAGGTCCAAAGTCGTCTGCTTGATCTGTGACGTCTGCGGGGCGCAGCTTTGCTGGCGAGAGAGGCCTGGATCGCTGGTGGCGGAGAAAAGTGGGCCAGGGAAGGGGAAGCGGGAGCATCAGACAACTACCGTGCCCAGCCGGGGTCCCGCTAAGGGGCAGGGGAATACAGCGGGTGAGGTCAGTGAAGTGGCCCGGGATAACAGTTGATGAGGGTACCTGCTGGGGACCGTCGCCGAGTGGTGAACGGCTGTGGCAGACAACAGAATTCAAAACCTTCTGCGCAGAGCAGTCGGCAAGCCGTGATCTGAGAGGACCGCAATGACCGAATCGACAGGCAAAGACTCGTGGCACAGGGCCCGATGGCGCTCGTCCTTGTTACCGCAACTTGACGCCAAATTCGTCGCGCGGGCGGCGTCGCAGCGTCCACAGCACCCTGGCTTCTGTTGCAGTCCGAGACTCGGGGTGGACAATGGCAAAACTTGTTCTCACACACGGGGTGGCCGAGAGACAAACGAGGTGAAGGAGGATGAGGAGTAAGGAGCAGAGGTCAAGGTAACAATCTGAAGGAACCTTGCGCTGGGGCGTGTAATGCCTTCTTTTTTCTGTTGACATCAATCCTCGGGCATGTCGCGGAGCCGAGTCTACACTCTGCAGACAGCCAATCATCGGCGCACATGGCACAAGTCTTGGCCATCAACTCGCTTGGCCGCTGGTCCACACATTTGATTTCGTCTACCGAGTACTCACGCGACAATGCAGCCGACGCCAACTTTGCTCGTCATTCTGGAGATGCCGCAGCTGCTGCCTCATTCCTGGGCCCCATGACCACGAATGACAAGGAGAACAAAGTTGAGTCGTCGTTTCCCCCCCTTCCGCCCTGGTGTGTCAACACCTGCCGAACTGAACGTTACGCAAGCAGAACAAGATGCAATACAAGAAGTTCAACGTGATGACTGCATGTGCCTCCGGAGTAGCTGGCTTCACGGTCGTCCCCTGCTTACCAGAATGCCAAAGTGGTTTCCTCCTCCGTGCTCCCCTCCAGCAAGGCATGTTCTGCCACGTCTGTCATCAGAGCTTGGGCCACTGCTGTGATGGTCAAAGCTGCAGCTGTCACGACTCTGGCCAGTGTGGTGGCTGCTACACTCCCGGTTGTCACTGCTGTCACCTCTGTCTTCTCAGCTGTGACTGACGGCAAAGTGGATGGAGCAATGCTTTGCGACACGGGAAGAGAGGCATATCCGAGACGAGCCATCTCATCCGAGCAGTCCCCGGTGCATCGCAACAGGCCAAAGTCCTCCAGCAGCTCATCATCGGTTGCCCTGCGAGACGTGTTGCCCTCGTCTACGTAGATCTCATACGGGTCCAGCACATCATAATCGTCATCTGCCCGCTTGTTCCAGCCCGCTCGGCTAACCTTACCCTGCGTAAACTGCGGACCAGGCGGTTTGCTGTAGTATTGCGTATACTGACGCCTGTCCTTGTTCTTGTTGTACCACGGGTCGTTGAAGTTCAGGGCAAAGCCGGGGTCATCGACGAGAGTCTTGGGCCAGCACGGATTTTCCGTAATTCCAGCGTCGTCGATAACAGGCATATTGGCGAAACGAAGCTCAACGACCCTGTCAACCACTCTGACTGTCTCCGTGAAGACTACAAAGTCGCGACAGCCAGCTTTTTGTTGCGTACCTTTGTCGATGCCCAGCGTACTCGTCTTGGGCCAAGACGAACACCCCTTGAAGAGCGCTCCCGCAACGCGGTTTTCATGGCCAGGCAGAAACCTTATCCAGACATTTCTGTCGCGAGCTTGCCAGATTGCTGCCGGAGGGAACTCATCACGCTCACAATCTGCACCTGGCCTCTGCATCCAGCCGGTAACCCACGCCGAGTGGTGGTCTGTGAGATACACATTTCTTATCTCACGGATATTTCCTCCGCCGGCGCCTCTTTGAGGAGCGCAAGTCAGCCTTGCGAGTGCTGGTCTGCGCTGCATGACTGAGCTGTAATGTAAACACGCTTGTCCCGCCCGATTATAGTCGCACGTACGGGTAGTCGTCACTGCGGTGCCGGCGCGCGTGATCGTCTTTGTGATGGATTTTGGTCTGAGGGCCCTGTTTTCAAGTCGCTTGACGTTACCTGCAGGGACTTTGCAACTCTCCGTCCGAGAAGGGGGCTTGCTCGGCTCCGCGGACGGTTTGCGGGCATGCTTTGGCTGCAGGGGCTTGTCGAGCTTCACGTCGTAGTCCTTGCCTTTAAACTTGAAAACAGATCTGCCACTCTTGGCGATACCCTTTGCTCAGAGCTTCGAAAGTGCTGGAAGAGCCAATTGAGCGGCGGCGCGGAGGATCCAGCCTTGCGTAGTTAAAGTCAGCATGCTCTCAAGCAACAATAGAATCGTGACTGTATCAGCTCACGACAGCAATACGAGGATGGCAAAATGAACAGGTGGCAAGGCGCTTACCGATCACTGGAATGAAACCAAGGGGCATCAATAAAGTCGTGATCGCAATTCGACAAATTGCCGTGGCGGCGAGTTCAGCTGCTGCGGCTTCAGCAAGGTCCCGAGCCACATCCTTGGCCTTATCTTCAATCTTATCCTCGACCTGTTTCTTGCTGAGAGGCGGCTTGAAACCCTTGCAGCAATAGCTCTGTGTACCACCGGAGCAAGTCTGGTCTTCGTTCTCGGAGTGGTGGTTTGTATTCTCTGTTACCTCAGTCTCGCCTTCGCCGCATCCTCCGGTGCACGAGAGTCCCAAGCCACGGTACCCTCTCCATCTGCAGGTTCCCATAGTTGAGCCCTTCAAACAGCAAAGTCGGCGGAATTTTCCCCTTTCGCATCGATCCATGGTTGACAGCTGGCCAGGTTGGCCGTTCATTTGGGACGCCTCGTGGTCACCCGTATCGCACTTCTCGTCACACTTGGTCGTGTAGCAGACGCCGCGGGCTGCTTCATCTTGGTAGATGGCTTCCGCATCTTGAGTCTCCTCTTCACTGAGCTCGTTGGGGAGCACCAGGCTCTTCGCTCTCTGGTCGACCTGATCCATTGCCCATACCATCAGTCCACCGAGACATCTGGAATCAGCCAACTCTCGCTTCTGGGGCAAGGTTTCCTCATCGTCATAGGATACCCATTGATCAGAATCCCATATGATCCACTTGACTCCCGCCCTCTCGTCGTGAACAGGCTTGAGATTTTTCCCCTTGACTGTCTCCATGATTTCCTGCAGCGTGAGCACACCCGACGCGCGTGAGCATGCTCCTTCTTTCCCACCTCCCGAGAACTCGCAAACTCCGTCGGGCTGATTGCACGAAGCGGCAGATAGGGTAAATGACCGCCCATAGTACCCTTGCCCAAGGACAACCTTGCCTGGCTTCACACCAGCACGCCAAAGCAGGTCGAGAGCAAGCTCGATTTCCGTCAAATTTGTGTGCGGAGCGACTTTTGGTCCAATAGCCTTGGAGGCGCCATCCCAGACGCCATGCATGTCGTAAGACATGATGTTAAACCAGTCGACCGAGTCCTGGAGCTTCGCGACATCGAAATGCTGCAAATACCAATAAGAGGCTGGGAGAGTCATGCTGTATCCGTATGATCCGCCAAATGCAGCCTTGATGTCTGCAGAAAGCACGACGAAGTTGGCAGTATCTTCAGGTCGCCCGCCACGATCATCTATGACAGCATGCACTTAGTTCAAGCAATAAACATAGCCATGTTTCCGAGTCAACTGTTGTCCAGGCTTCATGCAACGGCTTACCAGCTGCTGGATACTCCCAGTCAAGATCCGCGCCATCAAAACCGTATGTGTCCATAAATTGTATCAAGCCGTCGATAAACTTCTTGCGGTTGGCCGCCGTACTGGCCATATCACTAAAGGCCTTTTGGTATGTTCCAGCTGTCGTTGGAGAGTCATTGTGTCCCTCATCAGCTATGATTCCATCAAAGTGGGAGTAGCATGTTACGCACGATCATTGAAAGACCACCCGCCAACACTGACCCAGACCTGGATGCCAGGTTTTTTGTCCTTGAGCTTGGTAAAGCGGGAAAGCAGATCGCCGGCATTCTTGTCCATGGGCACGATTTCGAACGTTTGTGGATGGAAGAACACGAATGCGAAGTTGATGTGTGTGAATCCGTTCAACTTGAGATCTTCGGGCGAAACGGACTGACATGCGCGTGTGTTTGCCCAGGACTCGTAGTATCCGATAGATACAGCATTAGTGCTGCCGCTGGATTTGCCACAAGAAGGACGGTGAACGTCACCACAACCCCCGAAACTCTTCTGGCAGCCTTCGCCGCAGAACTCAGATGTTGAGCCGCAGAACCTGAGGCATTGTCGTCAGTTGCAAATTCGCATTATGCAGTCAATTTCGTCGCAGACGCCAACTTACCCGAACTCGGAACAGCAGACACCCAAGGGACAATTCTGCTTCCCGGGTCTCCCATATTGGCCACACTCTGCCTTTGCGTCACAATTGGAAGAGCAGTCGCTGCCACACTCAGCGGGCGAGTAGCCGCAGAGTCCAGTTTTCTTGATAAGATCAGCAACAGTGACACGAGGGGAACGTGAAATTTTCTTCATACCCGGCTGCAGCAGGCCCCATTTACGCAGGGCGTCTGCTCATTACAAGTTCCGATGGGAAGGTCCTGCGTGGAGAAGGAGCTATCGGGAACATGATGGACATGTGGAGCTTGGCGATGTAGGTGGATCTCTTGGGCAAGCTGTTGAGATGTTGTACGGTTGTTGGCAAAGATCAACTGAGAAAGAGTCTGGGCATGGGCTTTTGTGGTGTTGCTGGCATCGACAACGTTGCTCACAAGAAGCAACAAGGAAGCTGAGAGCAAGCAGTTCGGGACAGAACGCCACATGTTGGCTCTTGAAGGCCGAATTGCAATTGAACTTCAGCTTCGCCATCGAAGACTCTGGACGGTGGCGTCATTCTTATAGAGGAAAATCCTCTACGCCCGGCATGTTTGCCGATGATGGGCATTTCAGCCGTCTGCAAGGTAGACGAGTTGCACATGAAGTCAGCAGTACACCTTGCAAGTTTCATCAGGCTGTGCAATGACCACTGTCAGTCAGCCATGTATCACGAAGACAGCCACTCTCGTATGACCTTCATTTCACGATAGCTGAGGTGTTCGCGTGTTGTTGACTTGGTGGGTGCGCAGGAAAGAGGGCGTAGAAGCTACACGTATCCTTGCTCGTGGACAGACCGGAAGAACTCAGCTACCTAGGAAGAATTTCTGTCGATCACTCAATGGCCCTGTTGAGGCTCCTCGCGAAGTCAAAGGAAAAATCCACTTATTTTGGTCTCATGCACAATGTTCTAAAGTTTTTGTTCGGAAACGTACATAATGGGTACCAGATGATTTCAGCAAAGTGCGTAGCGAAGCGCACATGCTTTTGTTTTGTCAGGATTACCCGTACCGACTGTATGTAATCTTATGCAAACTGCCTGCGTGCAATCATGATTCAGACATAGACATACGGAATCATGAGTCCAAACATTGGTCGGCTGAGATATGGGTTCCTAGATACAGCGAGAATTTCGTCGAAATTAGGTAGTGCCAATGGCAAGGATTTAACGTCGTCAGCTCGGCGTCATTGTCAAAAGCTCAGAACAAAGGCGATGCCTTTTCAAGGTCTGAATGAAGCCTTGCCCATGCAAAATGACCGTCGCGTAGGAAAGGTACACAAGGTGAGGCGATTGGTGGCACTGACAACCCTTCAAGGTCGTCTATGGGCTGATCGATGTGCTGCAGCGGCCAGATGCATGTGCACCCTGCGCTGAAAAGCTCAGCTGGTGAGATGTCCATCTCGTTTAGCTCGTCAAAACTTCAGGTTCACGGCAAGTCAGTCGTCAGAGGGGGCGGTGTTACAGATGGCTGAGGCGCGAATAACACAGGCAGACATGTATACGGCACGGTGCCGCATGCACCGCACCTTCTTTCCTGTTCATTCACTTTCTTAACACTTTGCCGTAGTGACATTGGAATATCTCGAAATGGCCCGACACGCGTCAGCATGGCTTCTGGCCATTGGTTTTAGCTTGAATGCTGCGGTTGGCTTCAATCTTTATCCTCTTCTGCCCGGAGACGTGATGCAGAGCATGCTCGGTGTATCCTCTGGCTGTCTCGCTGCACTGTAAGTCAAAGAGGCCCAGATTGACAGGCATGCTGAGGCTTAGATCACTGATTGGAGCGCCAGAAACACCACTGTTCCTTGCGATGCTGGCCTGTTTCAGTGGACTTTGAATGTCGACCGCATATATTGGGAAGAGCCCGACGTCACAGCTCTCTGCACTTCAGACTGCACCAATGGCGCTACCGTCTGGCATAAGACTGTCAAAGAAGCCTGCTCGGACCAATACTCTCGTAGTGGTGACAAGTTCGTCCCGGCGGATACGCTGAGTGGCCGCTTCATTGACGGGCTCAATGTTGCTTGTGCTCGCTCGTCCGATGACGAGTGGTGTCTCCTTGAGTCATACAGTTGGCAAGGCTCTGATGTGGTCCAAGTCAATTGCGAAGTCAATCCTGAGGACCCCTGGTGCCTAAACAAAGCAGAGCCAAGCGCGAATCATAGCCGCATCTCCAGCCTGTACGATGAAAGCATGCTGTGTTCCCAATGCTTCATCAGGATGCTTCGGCTTCGCCTCACCTCCGACTTCCTTCCCGACGCAGACTTCTCAGAGTACTTGGCAGGCGAGATACAAGATGTCGAAAAGATCTGCGGCGAGCCGTCGACGGAGCTCACCACACGGGCTCTTCCATGGTATCCGGAATTATCGGATGCTCCCCTGATCGGCATCACGACAACATCGACGATGCCAACGACCACGCAGGCAACAGCAGTGCCAACAACTTGTGCAGGTCGCGTTATAGATATTGTCCCCGACCTTGAGGAAGAACTTACCTGTCATGATATTGCAGAAAAGTACAGCGTTGGCTCCGGAGAAGTTGCCATGGCGACGAAGAATGAGTATTGCTATGCGACAAAGCCAATATGTCTTCCCAAAGAGTGCTTTTTGTACAATGTCCGTCCTGGTCAAACATGGTCTGTACAACTTCTACCTGATGAAAGTGAAATGAATAGAACAGCACGAGAGCTGACATGTGCATCAGCGATGAGGTAGCCAGCTCTTTATCAAAATTGAACAACGACAACATCACAGTGGCGCAACTGGCGACTTGGAATCCGAATCTACTTGGTATATGCGACGGTTTGGTGAGTCAGTTCATCTGTCAGAGGTATGTTCCAGTCCCTTCTTCTGTATACTGCCCACAAGAGCATCATCTGATTTTCCCCATCGTCAAGCCCTCCTGGTGGTGCATGGAGCAAGCCACCAGACTCAGAGATTCCCGACAACGGCAACGGCCCAGTGCGCGGTGGTCCGGGTAGTACGCCAACTTTGCCAATGACACACAACCCCAACGATGTGCCTTCAGACCAAGTCCAGGAAGGAATCGCTGCCGACTGCATCACTTGGATACATGCCAACTCGTCAGAAGCGAGCTGTTGGAAGATGGCAAATGATGCAAAGATCAGCATTATCCGCCTGTGCGAGCTGAACCCTATCCTTGGGAAGAATGGGCAAAACTGCGGCACAAAGGTTTGGTTGAACTACTACTACTGCGTCGAGAACAAGAGTGGACAGATGACAGCAACCATTTCCTCGACGCCAATATCTTCATCTGCAGAACCGTCGAGGCCGACGCAGACCCAGGCTGGCATGGCCAAGAACTGCAACAAGTTTGAAGAGGCGCAGAGCGGTGACTCTTGCTGGGCCATCGCCAATAGGGCCGGAATTGAGCTCTCTTCTTTGTATGCATGGAATGCAGTTCTGGGATCAAATGGAGAGAATTGTGGCACGCAGATTTGGTTGGGATACTTCTACTGCGTAGGAGTACAAGTGTAGAATTTGGGCAGGAAGATTCGAGGTTGACACAGGACCCTTGAAGAGAATAGGGTCGGGGATTTTCAGTGGTATTCGCAATGGCGACGACGATCCTGGTGATCGGGTTGAATGGATCGAGTTTACGCCTTTTGTAGCCCTTCAGGGCACGACATGATGGCCTGTAATTTCTGACTTCAACTCAACCGCAACCTCCTCAGGCCTTCTAAACTTTTTGCAAGACAGGCTTAAAAGCTGCCTCTGATCAACAATAGGAAGTAGAGCATCCTACAAGAAATCGGATTGACCATCGGCAACCGACAAGATTTTCGGATCGGTCGCGCAGGAATGCATCGACACTGGGACCGTGACGAGTAATAGGCCTATTGGGTAAACAAATGAGAATGACGCAGGCGAGAGTCAAAGCGGAAATAATGCACCAAAAACAAGAGATTTATCTCCGGTTTGATCTCTTCGGTGATGTGAGAACAAGATCAATATTAAAATCTCGTTTGCTCACATGCTCACATTCAATGATTGTGCCTCTGTATCCACATAGGATTCTTGTCGCGGCAGTCCTGCCTCAGGCAGCCATTTCCAGTGAGCGGCACGTTGCTTGGTCAACCGCTTGTGATTAGCACAGTTAGCTGCAGCTGTAATCGCTCTCTTTAAATCGTCAGCAACATGTGGAAACAAGATGGGCGCAGCAGGTGATAAGATCCAAGCTGTAGCCACACGCTTAGAGATTGGGAGCCGCATCTCTCCGCGGCTTGGGTTGCAAGGCGTGTTCTTGATCCCACTTCTCCTTCAGGGCATTCGCACGCCGTGACTTGTCGGTAAACCCCTCATACAAACGCGGGAAGCCACCGCCAAGAGTACGAATGTCCACCAGTCGACCTGTCTTGGCGCTAACGTAGGTCGTGAAGCCCTTGACCTCAGCAACGACAGTCTGCTGCTGCAGAGAAAACAGTACGGTCGTCCCATGGTTGCGCGTCGGCTCTATAAAGTCCTGCCGATACGCGGCGATGAGCTGTCGGCGACGGCGTCAGCTCCGTGGGGGGGGGGGGCGTAGAGACGGTGCGCCACTCACCACATCAGGATACTTGACTTGTCTGCGAATATCTAGCTCGAACTTGCGCACGAGTGGAAAGACAGTCTTGGCGTGGATGACGCCGTCGCATTCCTCCTTGGTGAGGTACTCGTCGTAGCTCTCGCCGACGCGCCAGAAGCACGCGCCCATGAAGTTCATGTACTGGCTTTGCATGACGTGGCCGTAGGGGTCTTGGTGGTCGGCCCAGATGATGCCGTGCTCGACCATGGTGGCGGGGTCGAATCCCATGGCTTCGAGTGTGGCGAGCGCCTTCCCGCGGAGGCTTGCGTATGCGTCATTGTTGGGGTGAGGCGTGGGTGCTCCGGTGCGCGCATACGGCGATAGGTATGACGATGCGGCGAGGCGTGCGGAGCGGACGCTTTGGGCTTTCTGTTCCGTCATTGTGTCGCGTGGGAGGTGTGGCGGAGGGATTCGGTCGGGTGCATGAAGTGGTGCGTGCTACTCATGCACAGTCTTGGAATGTGGCCATGACGGGAAACGACACCAGAAGATACATGGATAGCCGAGCTGAGCTGAGCTGAGCTGAGCCGAGCCGAGGTTGGTTATTGGCGGGGTACGCCCCATTTGGTGCCTCCCTCATTTGGGGTTGTCAGGATCATCCAGACATTGATCATCTACCACTTGATGAAACGGGCAAATACAAAGATCCGGCACGGCACGATGGCTTACTTGAACATGTTGTAGACCCGAACGTGCACACATTTCCGTGACAAACAGTCTTGCTGAAGCCCGCTGTCATTCATGAAGGGACCATTACATCACGCACGTCGATCCACCAGCGTCCTGAGACAGACCCCTGCGCAAGTTCTCTCAGAAACAAACCATTTCAACCATGTGCAAATGCATCGCACATGTTATCTGTGTGGTGTACTCCGCATGCACAATCACCCCTGCTCCGTTGCTCCATACTTTGTACCGTTTTTCAAGGGCAACAAGTCCTCTTCTGCAAAGCCAAGGATATGAAACAAAACTTGCAGAGATCAAAATGAGCTCATAGTAATTACTCCGTAGCCAGGGCGCATGAAATTCACCTCGTACGACGTCTCGTCACGAGTGTCTCTTGGCAGACCGTAAATCTGCCACTCAGTCCTGCCCAAAAGTTGCATTGCTTGCAATATGATCTGCGCCCACCCCCTGCTGATCGACAACGATACGATAGTACGCCGTCAATTAAGAAGATTCCGCTCCGTGGTCACACAATCGCAGTCTTTCTGATACTGGGGCCTCTCCTCCGTACCGAACCGACCGCCAGTGTTCCAAGACCTGTGTCTGTCACCCAACTTTCAGCTCTGACGATCATGCGACTGTGCAGAAACGAATCGGTACTGTATGTTTCCTGGGTCTGAAGCAAGGTTACATCCATGAAAGCGCCCAGGCGCAGCCAATGACAGCAAGACTTGAAACTTCTGTAGGCTGTGTTTGTGCCGACGGCAACGAAGCATGCATGGTATTGTAGTAGTGGTACTACCGTGCTTAAGTATCATACACCAAACAGTGTAGTAAGTCGCTTAAAGAAGATGATCATACTCGAGATGCCTACGCATATGCGGCTCGAGTACCTAAACTGCCGGCCTCTCAGAGCGCCAGCCACTTCTGCCTCTCCAGCCTCAAACAGGCGCCTTCCTTTCCAGGGGCAAGCATTCGACGTGACTTTGGGGCAGGGGCCATCTGTAGACCATGGCTTCGTGAAGCTGAGGCGCCCTGACCCATCCATCGTGTGGCAAGAGGCGCCATCGTGTCAAAATATGCGGGCATGAAGCCTGCTGCAACGATCCCATGGTCTCGCTCGATTGATTGCAGCACAATGATTACCGTATCACAGTCCCAGCGTTGCAAAGGATAGAGAAGGTCTAGACACTTGGACCTTCCAGATTAGTAACTGCATTCGCACGTTCTAGACTGATCTTTCCGGCGGGTGGAAGCTATCGAGCACCTCCCTCTTGGGACGTACTGGCTTCTTGGGAGAAATCTATGCAGAGGGTCATGCACCTCAGTTCCCCGTACCAGCCCTCGTGCGGCGGCTGAACATCTTGCGATCTCAGTCAGTCCCGGCGTGCAGCTTGCCCATCTTCTCTGGCGTACTGTGCCCAGGTACGTTTGCGATGCCAACTCGTGCGCTGTCAGCAGTTAGCGAGCCCCATGGTGTATCTTTCGAAGTCGGGGAAACTCACGTCTCTCTGCCTCGCACGCTGACCACTGCATCCCTGGCGATAGTCTGCTGTGGCGGACGCAGAGTTTCGATGCCTCCAATGAATGATTTGCTTGGGAACGCGAGATGTGGATCACCCTCGCAGATTGCCCCCTCCGATTTCGCGAGCTCATGCCGGGAAAAGGAAGGCGACCACTGGATATGCGCCATGTAACTCATCTTGCGCGCCCGAACAGGGGCGGCGGGCGGGAGCTGGCAGGCTTGCCCTGTTTCCGTCGCGTCCGCTGTCTCGTCTCTTGACTTTGAGATATATGTAAAGGACTGCCTGTCTTCTTCACCTCGATGTATGGGGGAGGATGCAAAAATCCCCATCGTAAATTTCTTTTGATCAAGGAAATAGGGCTGCTTCCACTCGTTCCTGATGCGTGTCATCCCTGTCGATCTCAAAGACCAGGTTGTCGGCGTCGAGCAAATTCGCTCCATCCTCTACCTCGTCGCCTCCGGAGTCTTCAACGACAATCTGCTCCATGCCGCGCTCGACACGCTCATCCGTGACCACTTGCCAATTCTGGGCGCCCGATTGCACAAAAACACAAAGACTGGATGGCTGGAATATCACCTGCCAGAGGAATTTCCAGATAAATATGCCTTGTTCGGTTGGAGAACGAGTCAGAAGGTGACTACGCTTGAGGACGCCGGACTGCTACCCGACAACATCGCAACGCATCCAGTGACGGGCAAAGTGACAGTCCCAGAGATCCGGGCTGCCCTTGTGCCACCTATCTGGCCATCTCTACGGAAGGAGGAGAAGCCAGATTGTCCACTGCTGCTGGTCCACGTGGCTAAATACAAGAATGGGACGGTGTTGGTTCTGAACATCCCCCATGTAGTCTGTGACCAGGTGGGTTTTGGCAGTCTCATTCGAGCCTGGCTGGACATCGCGGCAGGCCGAGAGCCGGAGCCGTTTCTGCAACTCGATCACGGTGATATGGACGGCGATGCAGACTTGCCCATCACGGAGCTCAAACGGAAAGGCGAGTTACGCCTGAGAAGTGCCTGGGCAGAATGCGTCGCCTTGATACCCATGGTCTGGGAGTCACTGATGAAGCCAAAAGTGAGCGATCACATCTGGTTCTTCCCTTCGCACACGGTCGAAGGCCTAAGAGATAAGTACAACGACATGTTGGCGGAAGCTGGCAAAGACTTGACTGTCACAAGTGGCGATGTTGTGGCCTCATTGTGCTTCAAGGTACGTTCGCCTTACTACGAAAATGCAAGGTTGGTAAGCTGTGCTGATGGTCCCAAGCTTGCCTACTTGACGCGCAAGTCTCCGAAACGGGTACGCTTCAGCTGTGCTGTCAATGGTAAGCAATTGCTGTCCCCTTCTCTTCTGTGATACTGGCTGACGCAAACTGGCTAGCACGTGGTCGATGTGCCATGTTGCCAACGGGGAAACCTTATCTTCATAACGCCTTGCGTTTTGGCTCGTACGGTATACTCATCAACAGAGATACTCCCCTGTTCGATCTCACAGTGCAGCATCGTTTGGCTGTGCAGAGAGCGACAAATCCGGACACCTTTGCGCGAGATATGGCAGTCATGCACCAAATTGCCCTGAAGAGGAGGACTTTGGGCATCATGGAACCATTTGAGCTCGTCTTCTCGATGTCCAATTGGGTTTCTGCATGGCGTGGCATTGACTTCTCCCCGATCATGACTCACAAAGCGGATCACGTCCTTGATGGCCGAGCAACGGTCTACGGCTCCATTGCCACAGAAGAGTCCGCCGCGAGGTGTAAGTTCGATCGTTCCAGCACGCTTGGAGATGAAGAAGAAGAAAACGAAGAAGAAAGATGCTGACGTCATTAGTCCATGGAAGAATCATGTGCAAGGCAAATGGTGGATACTGGTGCGATTTTGCAACCACCTCCAAGACCAAGGCGGCAATCGAGGAGCTTTTTTACAGAGATCCTTCCTTGTATTCATTGTGAAGCGCAGAGTTCTGTCGGCAGCTAGATGCAATGGACTCGGGATTCGCATTGTTGAAAGGGCCTCGGCAGCCGCCAGTCTTGCGCATGTACGCGATCAGGATTAAAACATGCCTGAAATGGTAGATTTCGCGTGAGGCACAATTTCCCAGAAAACCTGGAATTGAATGTTGGATTTCGTGGTACCCATCAGTTGCCTCCAAAATCGCCAGTAATAAAAGGGCATAGACTCCCTAAAAGAATTTGCTCTTCACGCTTCCAATTACCAAGTTCCGTTTCTGCTTATTCATGAATTTGTTGACGTCGTCTGCCCATCCTTGACTCTGCTGCGAAAGGTTGTCCATACCATCATTCATGATGTTCAACTTTTCTGTCCTCTCATTCAGCTGGCGAGTCAGATACGCTCCCCAGCCTTCTTGGCTCGTGCCCGCTCCGGCGGCGCCCGCAGCCGCAATCGTTGCTGTGCCGCCGGCCGCCGCGCGTCGTTCAGCCGCTGCTGCGTCCATCATTCTCTTGCTGGGCGGCCTGTCTGGTCCGCCGACCAAGAGGTCCAGATCCAGAGGAGAAACATACTGAGTGCCCGAGATCCACTGCAAATTAGATATCGTCGGCCTGGGCGGGCATTCTAGCTTGGGGTTAATCATGATATCTGGTGATTGCTGAAGGGCCTTGCCTGTTCCCCAGACATGAATCACGGCTAGCTCGCTAGGACCTGTCCACGCGAAAATGTCTCCGGTCTGTGTAACAATTGCTGAGGTGCTTCGGCCAGGATCGACCATCGGAAGGTTTGCTTTGCCGATCTCCTTCAGTCCCGGAATGGAATATGCACGAGCAGTTTGATCTCCGAATACGCCGACCACGGCAAACCCTTGAAGCTCGAGTTCTGCGACGGTGGCAGCATCGCAAAGAATATCGTCGAAGCTCTTTGATGCGCCTTTCGAATTGGCTGGTCTAAACACCCTGATTTCTGACTGCGTGACTAAGGAACAACCATATTAATACCAATTTCGCCAATTCTTCGACCCTTGGAATACGGAGAGAAACAGCGCTGCAGACTCGACATGAATGATAACATACCAGCAACGAGCGCGCCGTCGATATGTCGGCCATCCTGTAATGAGGCCACCACGCCAGCGGTCGCAGATGCGGGTTTTCCAGAACTAGCGTGGATCGGCGACAGCGAAACAACGGGGCCCTCGAAAGTGACGACGCCGGCAAGCTGAGCCGAATGGGTTCCATCGCCTGATGGGAGAAGTTTGAAAGTAATGACTTTACCTAGATTGGTCCCGACAAAGCAACAAATGCTGGAGTACTTGTCTTCGTCGAGAGTCATGACACCAAACTCGATCACCACCGGCCACTCCCTCTTTAAAGCGTCACCGGGGCTTTTATGATCTCTTTTGAAAAAAGACGATCGTTTATCTTGCTTGGCAAAATCTGTCATCGACGCTTGAAAAAATTTGCGGGGAACGCGGAGATCAATCAGCGAGAGGGAGCCAGACTCCGAGCCAATGGCCACGAAGCCGATGTTAGAGACTTGAATAGCAGTGATGGCGCCCTGCATCATGTCGTACAGCAAAAATGGCTGCAAACCCTCCTTCAGGTTTGGCTCGGCTCGACAACTGATATCTGTCAGCCCATCCGAGCTCGTGTTCAACTGCTGCGGCAGATCTCTTCCATAGTATCTGTTGGTACCCCATCGGAAAACCACTGCTTCTCCCGTGCGCATTCCGACGGCAAACTCGCCTGTGCTGCTGGCCATACTCATTGTAGAGATGTCGACGTTTTCATATCGATCCAACGCTCTGGCCACGTCGACTTGTAATTGCGAACCATTTTCGATATCATCAGCGTGTCCGGAATCCCAGATCCTGATGGTGCAATCTCCGTGTGCTGCTTGAATGATTGTTCTTTCCTCAAATCTTTTTTTGGGCCGGGATCCCTCGGCACCACCCTTCAGCAACGGCTCGCCCTGATCCCTCTTCTCCATCATGCATAACCATCTTGGCCGCTCGAGACTAGAGACATTGAATTTCGTGACGAAAGGATGAACGAAAAAGGTAGAGGGATGAAGCTGATTGGTTGGACTGATCGGAAAACCTGACGGAAAACTCATAGTGATGAGCTCTCCGGAGGACAAAAGAGCAATGATGGCTAAAGGGTCTTGTGCACCAGCAAAGTGAGGCGACGATCGCGGTATGAGCACGAAGTCAATGGCTCGCGACCCAGGAGGCAAGGGAAGTTGAATTTGTCGCTTTCCCTTGAAATAGTCGGCAAGGACCTGCCACGATGATGTTGCATACGTCGGCGTCAACCCCAATTCGATGAAAGTCAGGTTCTTTGTCGGAGCATCAGGCTCTTCCCCGCCGCATACTAATAAGCCGGTGTCTTCGCAGTTCTCTTTGCAGCACCACGCGATCTTGGTGTATGGTTCCGAGAATAAGTTTCTTGGACTCCGTGGCCCGGCTCTGTCGACTTGCACATTCTTCAAGCTTCTCGCAGCAATGACCCTCTCTTCCTTGAGATCCCACAAGACCAGGCTGCTATCTTCATGAGCTGTGACGACGAAAGTTCCAGAGGGGTGCCATAGAGCTTGAGTAAGTCTTGGCCTGCGAGGTGTATCCATACCAACACCATTGCCACCCGGAGCCCCACGCGGCAGGTTATATTGGAAAAAATGCACAGCTTTGTTCTGCTTGAACGAGTAAATGACGGCGCCGTGAGTGTAACCGATGAGCAGCTTGCCGACGTCCCGGGGATGCATCGACATGCACACCAACGTGGCCGCCACAGACGACGGATCTTTTTCGCGCCAGAAGTTGGGCAGCCGGAATGCTCGCGCCAGGCTACTCCTGTCTAGATCATATGCCATGACATCGCCGTTCTGCAGTCCAAGGAAGGCCCAATCTAACATGGGGTCTGTGACGACGGAAACTACCTGGCCTGCAATAACCTGAGCGGCGATGCGCGACCCGTTGTCCAAATCCCAAACAGCAACTTCATTCTTCTTATCCAAGCTTACGAGCTTATTGGCAGTGAATTGAAGTTCCAAAAATGATGTAGGGCGAGGCGGCTCGAGAGCTTTCTGCACTCGACGTTGGCCAAAGATCTGTATTTTTCCGGAACCGAAGTTGCTCTGACTGGTGCCAATGGCGAGAAGCGATTGAATCGGGTCGAAGGCGAAGCAACTGCATTGCCAGAGAAGAAGGAGTCAGTCTTTAAATGGTACCATGATGCAAAAGATACGGCCGGGCGATGCAAACCTGATTTGCGAATTAATGCCGTATCGAGCTTGATCGTCTGGGGTGAACAGCTCAGGACGGATGCTCGAAGAGAGGTCGTTCTGAATGCCTGCCTGCTTGCTGCGCAGGAAGCTCGACATCCTGACTGTGAATTTGCAAATAACCAACGGCGAAAGAAGAGCGCATTCTTCTAGGTCAGAAGCGCCGGTGTGACCAAACGCAAACAAATCAGGCCAGGCAGGTTAAACTGCTTGGCTGGCTGAGCGTTGTTTTCGGGAAGCCACGATTGTGGGGGTGGGGGGCTGTGCACTTGCCAAGAGGCTAAGCAGACACGTCATGCGTGCGCGCTTACCAGCTGACACACCAATGTCCCACAGGTAGAATGCACGCAGAAGTGATGCCAGGTGTTACCATTGACATGCAGAACATGCAGAGAAAATGAGTTTTCCTATTCGGCGCTGTAGAAAATTAATACTCGGCGCCGTACCCCACTAGACTAGCTATATATAGC
>JARJRV010000018.1:0-100350 GCA_030783925.1 Aschersonia sp. MBC 735 | reverse complement strand
GCCGTATTGGATCACACCCTTACATGTTGCATTTGCTTCGAGTCTTTGAAAGAAAGATGACGCTCATATCATCGCCGGCCAGCTCATCACTGGAGACAGCTGGAAATACCGTCCTATCCGGGCCAGAAAGGGCAATCTGGACTTCACATTGTGATTCTGCCATTGTCTTGGATAAAGAGAACATGAAGCCTAAGTGAGTAGCTGAGAAGTGGACGGCATCCTTGGCTGATTTACACATTGATGTTTGCATATTATTGCACTGGCGTACTACTTACTAGAGTACATGATCTGCAACATTTTTTACATTATGTGCTTCGACACTAGAACAGCTTTCACTTCTACTTTCAAGGTTGGAGAGCAAAGAATATTTGAACATTCCGTCACATATTCTTTCACTTCTAAATTCAAGGTTGGAGAGCAACGAATATTTGAACATTCCGTCACACATTCGATTTGTGAAAGTATACCCACCCTAGCCTATTGCTATCGTCTGCAGCTTATTTAAACCACACAGTCAACCCTAGCTCGCCCAATGTCCCATCTGGCCCCCACCAAACACCTAACTTGCCAAACTGCTTCCCATCTACCAAAGTGATTGTCCCCGTGTTCGCATCACGATTGTTGTCGGTCCTGGGTTTCAACACTTGCCCGTCAAAGGTAATTGTGTTGATTGTGATTGGATCAACCGTGGTTACGTCACCGGCGTTGATTGGTGCGCCGCCGTTCAGCTTGGCTGTTGCACCAGACTTGTTGGCCAACACTGATTTGACCGTTACGTTGATAGCCTATTCGCACGATTAGTCAAAGACCTAATGAGCTTTGAGGACTAGTACCATTTTCTCTGTTGGATAATGAAGACAGAAGCGTCTGGTGATTGTTGCTAGGTGGTAGATATTGTAGTTCAAACGGAAGTGTGGGAATTGGCTCATCGACTCCTGGGTTGATTTGCAGGACAGGGACCTTTATATACATTTTCATATGCATAACAAAACCGATCCAGATATTTTCAGTCAAGTCGGCTGCATCACGACGTAGTGCTTCGACCCGCCCATGGGCTGACAGACCAAGACTCAGTCCTTCAACCAGCCACATGGCCCGATTGCGGTCTGCTTTGGGGGAAATGTATTGGAAACTGTTTCCTCATTGAACAAGCTGGACGGTGAATTGGCAATAGTGTGCTCTCGAACAGTAGCTTTCAGCTCTTACGCTAACGGTGACGGAACTCTGGATGAGGCTATTGAATGAATAGCCATTTCTCTTTTTTGGGTAGGTCATCTACCTTTTTCCATGCAATTCAGGACTAGTCCCCGACTTGGGTCGCCATCGTCGCAGGGCAGCAGGGTCCAGCATCTGTACATCGCCAAGAGACAGATTTTGAGCCGTTGCTTTCGGCCGCAATTGCGGAAAGCTGAGCTCTTGCTACCGCGTCGGCAAGGAGCCGGGATGCGGGGCGAGTGGCGCAAGCGGCAGGAATGATGTGTCCAGATATAGAAGCCATCGGTGGTCTTGATGTCTCGGAGGCGGCGGATGACCCACGAAGCAGGCCTAGTGTCCGGCTAGAACGATGGTGCGGCGGGAGAGTAAGAGAGCAGATGTGCCGAAGGGTCAAGAGGCTGCATGAGTATGCACGGGTTCAACAGAAATCACGGGGAGGCAGAGTACTTGTGGCGAGAGTTCTCCTCAGACATTGAAACAAACATTGACCCACGGGGAGAACGCAAGGAAAGGGACTGTCATGGAACTGTCTCTCGGTAAAAGACTGCAGAATGCACGGGTTCAGCAGGAATGACGAGTGTGTAGAGTCGGACGATGAAGCATCAAGGGCGCGCCGGTTCAAAGGGGGCAATTGCAGAACAGTCACTCGGCTCAATAATGCAGAGTCCATAGGTGTGCAAAGTGAGAAGTTGCAGCCAGCCGTGAGAATAGCGCGTGAGCGCAGTATTAAACAGTAGCATTAAAGGGTGTGCCAAACACCCGAACGTGCGGCAGCATCTACACATGCGCAGAGTAATTGTGACCGGCGAAAATGGTCCCGTCATAGTCTATCGCCTCTGTGGAGTTGGAGAGGGTGTAATTCCCAAAGCAAGCATAATCGTAGTTGCTCAATTTAAATGCGTCCTCCTGACTGGCCAAGAACCGGGGCAGATCGCAAAGGCCATCGATTCGGCCGCTCGTCAGGTTGCCGCATTGCCCGCCGCGGATGGTGTTGAGCGGCAGAATAGCATTGTTGAGACGCATGCGCACAAACTTGTGGCTGGCGTTGGCCGCGTCGTAGCCGTACTGCGATGGCGTGTAGAAGATGCGACGCTTCTGAATAGGTTCCGGGCTTGCCGAGCCGCAGCCAATGATCTCCGTGATGAAGTTGGCGCCGAAAGGCACCAGGTGGGAAAGAGTGAAATGATTGTCGGCGCTGGGCGGGAACTTGGTCAGCGTGGGAGGATCCTTGAAGTAGTCGATGGACAGCGCCGTCAGGGCCGAGATGATGATGTCGTCGTGTGAGAAGTCTGCGTAAATTTGCTGGTTGACGGGGAAATTGTCCGCACTTCCATCGAGCGTCGAGTTGATGGACGAGTTGGACGATGGGATGTACTGGTGTTTGATACGTCCGAGGAGCTCCTGTACGTAGCCGATGCCCTGGGCGCGACCGGTCGGGTTTCCAAAGCTGAACAGGTAGTAGACTACATTGTATCGTCATGGACCATTAGTAGCTTGTAGTCCGGATTGCACCGTCACAGCCAAGAGAACGGCGGGGAAGCTCACTTACATTTGAGATCCTGTATGTTCTCAAAGCCGGCCCATTCCTCATCAGTAAAGATGTCGCAGAACGCGGATGCACCTATGAAGCCGTATTCGTAGGCACACGTTGTCTGCATGGCAAAGAGGTCCTTGTAGTCAAACGAAAACCCCTCGGGCGCAAACTTCTGGAGGCGATGCACGGCCGCGCGTAGATAGATTTGCTTGTATCGGTCCTGGTAGGAGGCGGCATTGTGCCCATTCGCGGCATGGTTGTCGTTGAAGCAACTATCGTACGACGCCAGCGTGTTGTTCTCGGTACCGCCCTCTGGAATGATGGTCACGTTGAAGGGACTCGTCCAGGCCGTGAGATCTGGGTCCGGCGTCGCGTTGAAGGAAGGCCCGAAGAAGCCAAGAGCCCAGTTGATCTGGCTGTTCCAGATCCTCGACTGCTCGGTGGTCCTCAGCGTGACCTTGGGGCGCGAGCTGCCGTTTCCTGCAAAGACGGCGTCGTAGGCGAGACCGGCGCCTGTTGCGTTGTACAAGGTGCGACCGTAGCGAGCCCAGAACGAGGCGCCGGCGCCAAAGACAGTAGATGCACCATATCCCGTCAGAAGGCCCGTGTCTTTTAATACATAGACGTTCGAGTTTAAGAATTCCAGGGGCCCCGAGAAAGATTTGCCGTCGTTGGACTTGGTAAAATTAGCCACTTTTTTGGCGAATCCTGAAGTGGTAGCAATGTCGTTGCCCTCGGGGAATCGTTGCGCGTGGCGTTGCAGCGTGTGAACAGTTTCCTTTCGGCCGTCAGGCGCATGAGCTATCCATTCCGTACGTTTATGTGTCATAATTCGTCCATGGTCGCCCGCGACGCACGCCACTTACCACTTGGCATCCGTCTGGCAATCCCACGTATTGCACACCAAAAGCGTCGTCGGCATTGTCCCCATACGACGAAAGCGAGCCCCAAGACCGCCTGATCTTGGAAACGTCACCGTCACCGTGAGCGAAAGCGGCAAGCAAGCACGTAAAGGCGAGAGCAGATGTATGAGCAGATGTGTATAGTCGGAGCTCCATAACGGCGGCTATTGTAAAAAGGACCCCTTCTGATATGCCCTGTCATAAGATGGCGAGGGAGCAGGGCAAAGTAAGGTCAAGGGCCTGGCATAATGGCATCTTTTAATGTGAACCATGATCGAATTTGGCTCGCAGGCAGCGCAGCGGGCGAGCCTGTTCCTTTCCCGTTGTCGCCATGAATGATGCGCTTCCCCGCCCAGCGAATGGTCACCACGGAGTACAGTCCTCAAAATGGGGTGGCTGAACCTTGCAGAGTTCGGCCACGTGTGCATCTGATTCGGTCAAAACTTTTGTCATCTTGGCCAATGTCTCGGCTGCCTCCGTGAAGCTGAAGCTGATGCCGTCGGGGCCGCCATCGTGAGACAGGTGCATGAGATGATTCGCCGGTCAGATGTGACGAGACGCACAAATGGGCTCCACGCATGGCTGCGCTGCAACAGTATTACTGTTTGCCCACGTATCGGCCGCAGTAGAGACGACGATTTTCGGACATCTTGATGACGTTTGTGACAAGGTCGCTTTTCTGGGGCTCGCCCACTCCTTGACCGACCCAGCCTTCTGATCCGTGGTGGTTGGCCACTTACCAACGAGTTCATCCACGTTTTGGAGTATTGCTGGCTGGGGGAGGTGACGAGTTGGGACGAACCCGTGGGAGGACGCAATGATTCGATGTCATTGAATCCAAGGTAGATCATGTCATGGAAGGACGCCGCGCAGCTTTGTTGCCTGCCACCGTGCCCTCGATTGCATTGGGCCAACAGCTGTACCAGCGTTGGCCACGCATGCAATGAATGTGACGGCGGCCGTGACTCTCCCGGCACCGGGCGCGAACATGTTGCATTTGACAAATCGACGATGATGGGTGCTGGATTGGGTGCTTGTTCGCTCAGTGGATCTCGGTAACATCTTCCATTTAGGTGGGATTGCTCTGGGGCAGGGGCATCCCCGGCACCTGCCATTCATAAATTCCCTTGGCGCGAACCAGTCTACTTCAGTATTCAATATTCCGTACATGAGGCAACAGGCGAGTACCGAAAATCCCGCACTCGCATTTGGGGGGAACGTCAATACCTACAGCTTACACAGCACCTTGAGCCCGTTCCCGACGTCTTCGTCTTTAGGAAATTGTCTCTCTCCGCAATCGACGATCGGTCCGAGCGCCATGGGTATCGCTCCCAGGATTGCGTTTGCAATTACTCCTCCGTCTTGACAACGCAGCAAACATCCAATGCAGCAGCATGAGCATACAGATTCTGCACGGGCGTTTAAAGAAGCTGGGCGCTGGGTCAACTTAACCGATCAAAATGCGTTGCAGACAAGATCGACGGAAACTTGTTGACAAATGCAATCGGATTGCTTGCTTATCATGGCGCTGGCGTCGATGGAATGCGATCCGGACGCACCCCTTGGCACTGAATTCATCCGCTTTCCATTCAACAAGGCAGCGTGGCTCTCATCTGGACGTACTTCACAGGGCTGACGGCACAATAATCGTCCCAAAATCTCCCATTCCTTCATTTGCGCGCGTCTCCAAATTGGATTGTTCCCCTGGCAGCATAAATCACATCAGTCGTCGACAACCATGCCTGGCGAGGTGAACAAAGTCGTCTCGAGCACGGCTACTTTCAAGTCACAGATCCAACGCCAGATCGATCAAGGTGCCATCCCCAATTACGTGTCCAACGTCTGTCCCCCGGGAACATCTTTTCACGTACTCGAAGTGGGAACACTTGAATGCGACGATGCCTTCCTTGTTCGCGGCGGCAACTCGAGCACCAAGAGCACTGAGGGTCGTGCTTTTGTCAACAAGCGGCGCGAGCTGCCCATGTACTGCATCTTGATCGACCACCCACACGAGGGTCTTATTCTATGGGAGACAGGCAGTAGCAAAGACTATCCTGAGCAGTTGGGCCCCGTGCTATCTGACGTATTTGCGCGTGTCAAATACGAGCCGCAACACAGACTCCCCGCCGCCATTGAGGCAACAGGCCATGACATACGACAAGTCAAGAAGATCGTCATCGGTCACTTGCACATGGACCATGCGGGCGGCCTTGAAGAGTTCCTGGACAGGGATGATGTCGAAATCTGGGTGCATGACAAGGAGCTGCGTAGTGCCTTGTGGTCGGTCGCAACGGGGGCCGATGTGGGCGTGTATCTCGAGGATTACTTGAAGCTAGGCTTGTACGACAAGACACCTTTATCTCCAGGGCAGGACGCTGATGTTTTCACAGCAACTGGAAGACTTTCTACGACGAAACATTCGACTTTTGCCAGGGCATCACATTGCACCATTTGCCGGGCCACACGGATGGCCTGGTGGGAATGCAGATCAACATGGTCGACACGGGAACCTTCTTCTTCATCAGTGATCACTGCCACGTCATTGAGAATGTAAGCCTGTTCGGTGCTGTTACGAAATACGCACTGTCAAGTTGTAAGTTTTGACAGTTACTTAGTGGCGAGACGGCACCCCTCACGGGTGGCTAGCCAGAGATCATCCCGCGTGGTTCAGAAGCACCCAGCGACTGAAGCATCTGCAAAGAGTCACTCGGGGACAGGTAATTCCGGGGCATGACAAAGACACGCTGGCTGCGCTCAAACGCCAAGCAGTGGTGTTTACTTGACATTTTGGCCACCGATGGCAGATCGTTCAAGCGGGAGCAAATTAAAGGTGATCGTTGACGCAGGAGTCTGTAACAATGACTCGTCAAGGAAAGGTCATCGTAACGATGTGTTGTCAGGGGTTTGCCAAGCACGCGGCTGGTCTGGCGCATTTGGGTCCAAGAACACGCATCCTAACGAGCAAGATGGCTTGAGGTCCGAGTGTTGAGGACTCTTCGTGTTTGGCGAAGAGTAACATGCCAGGTTTCTTGATTATTGATTCTTCTCTCCATCTGCTCGTGGTTGTCACATTATGCTTATGTTGCAACGTTCATCAATGCGTCAGCACAGAAGAACAGAGTAAACACTTGAGCACCAAATAGAGCTCATGGGATTTGAGCTTAGCCGACTCGGATGGGTCAATCTCTGAGCCAGATACGTACCAGCAACGGTGCAGCAAAAAGGCCATTCGGCTGCTGTCGCACCAGACCTTCGGCCAGCTGACCGACCTTGTTTGTTGTATTGGTGACTTTGTCGTGCCTCATCGCGTCGTTTGACTCGGACAGCTGTGCGCTGTACTCGCATGTGTCCCCACGCTGGACACTGCCGGCGCATCTCAGTGGCTACCAAAAAGCATTGTCAAGGCAGGATCAGAGGATTCCTGGCCTTCTCACAGAGATACGCCGCCACGCATTGTTCCCACGGCAGCCCTGTTTGAACACAGAGGAGCTGCTCTTTGGTCTCTACCAAGGTTGCTCCCAGCGCCTTGTGCACAGACGTAGGACGCCATCCCCAAAGCGGCAAGTAGCTCGAGCGTGCGCCTTCCCGACAGTCAGGCACAGCCGGCAGACGCAGACGGCGTGCGCAGCCAGTTCAATGGAAATCAATAAACACCATGTTCAGTCTGCACGAATGATGTCGGACTCAGCTTGACGTTTCGACTGGCTGCGGCGGAGCCATTGAGGCATTGCGTTCAAGCCCGGCGGAGAAAACCGCGTGCGAATTATACACGACCTCCCCCCAGCAACACGAACATGGACTGTTGTGTCTAGACCAGCAGAGCCCCTCCCCGCGTCAGCCACTTCATATATCGCAAGCCGCGATGTCGCTCAGGTCATTCAATCGCAGAGCAGCAGCTATCCCCCGCGCGGTCTGAGCACTCACCCAATTCATATACGCAGATGTCCCAACACCCTGCTGCTATATCGGCCATTGCTGTACAGCATCGTGAACATGGCTCTTCCCGGCCGCTCCCATCGTGATCACCACCCACGACCATGCGACACCTGCCAATCGCCATGCCGTTTCCCACGCACACCTTCCATGCCTCGTCAGTCAGTCCTCCTTCTTATATAGCGAACCTCCTTGGTACGCTGCTCCCCGCGCTCTGTCACCGGCATCACCACCAACAATGGACCTCGCCGGCGTCTTCTTCGGCATCTTCGTGGGCCTCTTCCCACTCACCCTCGTCAAAGTCATCCGGCAAACCCGCAAGATCGCCTCCCAGTCACGCACTTACCACAATGCATACCTGTACATGATCTGGGTCGAGGCCGTGGTGAACCTCGTCTTCGCCATCGTCACGTACCTGTACCTCACGGCCGTCATACCCGGCAGTCCAGCATTCTATCTCGGAACGGGTACGTTGCTTCCCCCCCCCTCCCTCCGGTGCCTGCACTCTTGCTCACATAGATAGTCACGCTCTGGGCGATTCAAACGCAGCTGCTCTCCCAGATCATTGCCAACCGCGTCTCCCTCATCATGATCCATAAGCGCAAAGCGCTGTATCTCAAGCTGTCGCTGATGGGCGTCATCGCCGTCGTCAATATAGGCGTCTTCGTCATATGGCCCCCTGCGTACCGACCCGACGCGACCCCCGACCAAAAACACCTCAACGACGTGTTTGAGAAGGCCGAGAAGTCCTTCTTCTTGGTAGTGGACCTCGCGCTCAACATCACGTTCCTGTACCTAGTGCGCTATCGGCTCATCGCTCACGGCCTGAGCAAGTACTGGCTGCTGTTCCACGTGAATGTGGCGCTGGCACTCCTGACGACGGGCATGGACGCCGCGCTACTGGGCATGCTGAGCCTTGATAACCCCTACTTGTGAGTCATGACTCCGTCGCCGTCACGGTGTCTAGGAAAAGGACCAGCTAACCCGTTGAGGCAGATACGTCCAGTTCGCCCCCGTCGTGTACATCACCAAGCTGCATGTCGAGCTCACCATGGCGTCGCTCATTGCCAAGATTGTCAAGCGCACGGCCTTTGCTCGTAGCCGCGCGTACTTGGATCGGTCGACGCAACGGGCTGGACAGCCCGCGCAGACGCCCTCGTTGGGGAACGACGTGGAGATCCAGAAGATGAGTAGCGAGGAGGATATAGGGCTGGTGGGGTTCCCGCCGGGGATCATCAAGACTATGACGACGACGGTCGTGTCGGAGGACGGGGCGTCGTTGAGGACACGGTCACATATTGCTGCTTGATGGAACGGGGTCGGTCCTAGGAGCACGTCCGTGACGACTTGTTCTGCATTGGCAGATGGCAAGAGACAGTAACATGCAACCTCGGGCTTTGGAGTGACAGACCTGCCACGACTTGTTGTGTATTGGAGCGCGCAAGAGACAGGAATATATAACCTCGAGCTTTGGATCAGCAGACCTGTCACGACTTGTCCTGTATTGGCGCGTGCATGAGTCAGTGTAATATGTGGCTTCAAGCTTTGAAGGTAGCAGATCCATCACAATTGCTCTGCATTGGAGTTGCGAGAAAGAGCAAAAATAAAAAATTATTCCATGTCACCAGTGGTATTTCTATGTTGCGCCTACAAGATGCATGCGAGGCTGATGGCCAGCACGACCGCAAGCGCACTCCCATTTCGTAAGAGTCGTTCCCCCGCGCTCTTGATGTCCACGAGCGCACTGAACGGCTGGGGAATGTAATCCTTCGGATCGCTCTCATCGATCGTGCCGTTCCAGCAGTACCGCGCAAAGCAAGCATTGCACTTCTCCGGGAACGGCGTCTTGGTGCGCTCCAGGCTGCGCTGCAGCACCGCGCAGCTCACGCACGTTGGCCAATCGGCATCGCGCGTGCCGTTCATCTGCGTGACCACGTCCCATCCATTCGCGATCATGGCGTCACGCACGCCGTCCTCGAGCGTGAGGTTGAACGTGGAGATGTTGGACAGAAACTGGTACGGGTAATTGGGGAGGTAAACGACGAGGGGCGCCGGAATGGTCGTGTTGCTGGAGTTGCACCCGAAGAAGGTCGGGCGCGTGTTGAGGCCGAGGTTGACGAAGCTGTTCCGGCCGGGCACGACGGGGAAGCTCGTCCCGTTGGACACGTTGCTCAACGACCGACGGTACGTGTTCATGGGGGACGAGCCGTCGGGCCATGAGTGGCGGTTCGCGGTCGAGTCGACGGCGAAGACGACGTCGACGTGTCGGCTCTGCGCGAGGTGCGGGTGGAAGGGGACGTTCTGGCCGTCCTCGCCGCCGTCTACGAGCGTGAGCAGATCCGTACCGGCGAACTTGTTGACGGCCTGGTTCCACCCCTTGAAGGGATTGGGGGTCCATTGGGCGATATCCTCGTTGTCGTCGCCCACGGTGGTCAAGATATCAATGAGGCCCTGGATGACGAATTTGGGGATATCGGACGCGACGGGCTTGCCGTCGTCGTCTTTGAGGCGCAGGACGAACTGGTTGAAAAGACTGCTGGATGTGCCCATGACGTAGCCGACGTTATCGAAGCCGACGATGCATTGCTCTGAGTCGGGGATCTGGCCGTTGTCGAACTTGGATCCCACGTACTTGAGGGGCACGAAGCCGTTGAGCGTCGGGTCGCTGGATCCGAGCTCCCACGGATCGAACTCGAAAAGGGAGTCGTAGAGGGTCGTTTTGTTGTTTTTGCCGCCAGGCGCGCGGCTGTTGGCGATGATGACCGGCATGGGCGTCCTGGCGGCAGCAAACTCGCTATCTTCTGCGATGGAGGAGAAGGTGTAGCTCGGCCCTCCGTCCTTGACGTTCACGAGCTGGTATGACAACATGCGGCCCCAGTAGTCGGTGATGGATCGTTTGAAGCCGGCATCGCGCTTTGCGGACACCTCGTCGAAAATGGTGGTGTAGTAGTCTAGCAGACTGACTCCGGCGGGACCTGTGAGCTTTGAGCATTACGCTTGCGCAAAGTGGAAGCAACAAGGGTGGTGGGAGCCAGCCAAACCTTTCAATATGGACTCGCCGAATTGCCAGATACGACCCGTCTTGATGGCATCGCCCACGCTCGTGAAGTTATTGGTGTAGATGCTGCCCACGAGCCAACCCCCGCCGGACAGGCCCGAGATATACGTAGCACTCTGCAGCAGACCGCCAATATTGCCCTTTGACGTGCTCCCGGGGGATCGGCTATCGAAGGCAGCCACGGCCCCAGCACCGTTCAGCATGGCCCGGTACCCACCCCCTGATATGGCGATCCCGATATTAGGCAGCGAGGGCGAGCTCGCGGTCGCGTTGCCGAGGTACGCCTCGCTATCGAAGTTGGGTATCGCGTTTCTCTTGAGCAAGTCGCGGATGTGCGAGATGGTCTCCTGTCGACGCCGGGGCAACCATTCTCTCTCCTGCGGGCTCAGCGCGTCCCCTAACCGGACGACGGGCCGGGTGTTCGGGCATTGGGACTTTGAGGGCGTGTACCCATCGGGACTCTGGGGCGTGGATCTTTCCTCGAGAACTGCCTCTGTTAGTACCACAAGGCGAATGCGGATATGAAGACGTCGCGCACAATCACCTGCGAGATTCTCAGCTTGGAGAGCGGCCGCCCTGGCCGCGCCCGGGAAAGATATTGCGGAAGCCCACAGCAGCAGGAGATGATGGATATGTGTCATCCTGGTGGCACAAACACAAAGGCGACCGGTTCAAGTGACTGCTGCTGTCGAAGGCTGGTGCAGCAGCCAATCGAGATTTTCGATTTTCAGGGTAAAAAAGAAACCTGATGCGGAAAAAGGACGCATTTTGAAGAAAAAAACCTCAAAGGCAGGAAGCTCAGGAACGCAGACGGTCGACTGCATGCCGAACATTGCCATCGGCAGCTTCGGACATTACGGCCGCGGCGTCCGCCCTGTCCCCTCCAGCTCGGCCAACGACCGAGACGGATTCTTCACCACGCCAAACCCGCAGGATGGTAATGGTCAGCGTAGAATGGCGGAGCAAAGTAAGCTAGCGGCCATTGGTGGGTATTGAGCTATGGAACAGACGAATGCCCTTGCTGTCACAGGGTCGCAGATGCAGAAGGATGCAGGCCAAGGGCCCCCATTTTGTCTGACCAAGGCGGGTTCTGCGTGGCAGAGCTCATCCTGCGAAGTAAGACGGAGCGAGCGATTCGGCACTTGGTGCGTGGCTGAGTTGGCGTCGACGCGAGGACTCATCGGGCCATGACTCCAAAGCGGCGCGCATATGTTTCGCTGAAGATGGTCCCGGTAATAGCACGAGTTTTGTAGTGGTTACTCTGCGTGTGCCCGAATCGGCCCAAACTTTTGGCCGATTGATTAATCCCCATTCACCCCGCAGCCGAATTCTTTCCTCTTTGTGTGTTGTGCATGTTGCAGACGGTGGCCCCAGAAAATTTGTGACTCCAGTACGGAGTAGTCCTACAGTACATACTATGTGTGTAAAGTAGTCCTCTAGCCGTTATGATTGCTGCAACAAAGTCCCCTAGATTGTTAATAAATAACACTGGGGGCAACTCCCTGTCCAGGGCTGCCGCAACGGAACAGGACCTTTAGTGCAATGGGATGAGGACTCGCACAGAACGTCGGCATCTGCTTGGCAAAGGGTATCTATCACCTGAGTTATTGCGTCGACGTTTTGGCTGATGTTCTGCTCGTCCACCATTTGCCCAGAGAACAGAAGTCGCATCAATTATGTTGAGTTCTTGGATCACATGGCACAGACGGTCAAGATCTTGGTTACGAGGCCGTTTAATTTGTCAGTCGGCCCATAGCTGGACAAAAATGGAAGAAGCGAGTTTTTCGTACTTGACTGTACTTGACTACATCGTGGCCGCGAGAGATTGCACCTCATCAATCTTCGACGACGCCAGCTCCGTACCAAAACAACTAAGACCGCAATAGGCACCTTTTTTGCCAGCTGTAAATGCTCGACGCATAAGCGAGTCGGATGCTCTGATGACTTGACAGCAAATTGTCTAGCTTCCGCCCGGGCAGGAACTTGAGCAGTCAGTACCTTCCTTCTTGACCAAGCAGTGGGGCAGGCAGGTGGCGCCAGTCATGCTGGTCGGGGCTCCCGAGTCGTACGTAAAGCGAGCAGCTGTCAACCTCCAACCCATCTATCCGTCTTCTTTCCCTTGCGCGCCTGATTAAAGCGTCTCGAGCCTTGCGCTAATGAGCACTACTCATCTGGCGAGTCACGATGCTGACTTGTCATCGAAGCCGGGACGTGTTTTCACGCCGCACGCATAGTCCCTTATGCCTGAATCTAAACATGATGCGCCCGCATAGGGAATTCCCGCCGCCCGGCTGCTTAATCCGCCGCATTTCGCCATCGGTCGCTGCGGCTTCCACGACTTGTACAAAAGCGAACGACGCCCATCTTTTGGTCGCCAAGAATGTGGCCTAAAGCTCGTCGCTCTTTGGCAGCGGAATAGGGTTTACGTTCTGCACACACTCTTTATACTTTGGGGGTTTTTTATTGTCCGTCCTTTTGACCACGCGAGCTCGTCGGTCCATTCATTCAACATTGTAATTTACGGCGCCTCCCCTCTCTTATTTTATTTTCCTTTTTTTCAAAAAAATAAAAAAAAAACACGACAAGGAATACCAAGTATTGATCCAAATAAGATGAAACCCGAGGTCGTGGTCTTCCTCGCGGCGGTCGTTCACGCATGCCTGCTCCCACACGAGAGAGACGGCAGCGATGAGGGAAATCATCTTGAGAAACGCCAAAAAAACAACAAGGGATCACAGTGGGAGGGCTTGCCTGTCAGCAAAACCAATCGTTTCAAGAATGGGAACGTCCCTCTTGGCATTGGGTCCAACAAGAAAGGGTTCGAGAATCTTGGTGACCTCACCATTCTGTCTTACGAGGAAATCAACTCTGCACTTGACGCCCTGGCAGGCAGGAATCACACCAACATAACAGTCAAGCTCGATTCCGACAAGAAAACGCATGGAAATAAACCCATAAATATCCTGTCGGTGGGCCAGGAACCCCGCGCGTTCCTTGTCGGCGGCATTCATGGCCGTGAACGAGGAGGACCTGACAACATTATCTATTTCATCGCTGATCTCCTGCATGCCCACGAAAGCCGAGAGCCTTTATCGTACGGGAACAAGAACTATACCACCGAGGAAGTCAGGAAGGTTCTCGACGCCGGCTTTGTTGCCATTCCCGCCGCAAACCCAGATGGAATCAATCACGACCAAACATACTCCAATTTGTGGCGCAAAAATCTGCGGGACTATAGTCCGGAAAAGCACCGTGCGAACCCCATTGGATACGTTGATTACGGTGTTGACTTGAACCGTAATTTTGCTGTTTTCCGCGATGAAAAACGCACAATGTATAGTTGTGACATAAAAGAAACCACAGAGTTGTCCGACGTCAAGGCAATAGACTACGCAGGCCCTTCGGCTTTCTCCGAGCCCGAGACCTTGGCCATCAAGAGCATTCTGGACACAGTCCCTTCTATCACGTGGTATCTTGACCTGCACTCGGCTGTCGGCAAAGTTCTATACGGCTGGGGCAACGACTTGGCCCAATCGGATGACCCTGACATGTACTTTGGCAACAACAATTACGACGGGTGGCGCGGCATAGGCAGTGACAAAGTAAGCGAGGGTGGATACAAAGAGTATCTCGAGCGGGATCATTTCAACGACCAAAGGAATGTCTCGCAAAGAATGGTCCAAACCATGAATGGAATCGAAGGGAATTCAGTTTTCGAAGCCGCAGAGGAGATGAATCTCGATGCCACTCAGACGCCCATCATGGGAAGCTCTGACGAAGCCATGGCCAAGTACTACAGCCGCACCTGTAATGCCACCCGCGTCGGTGCTCTAACGTTCGAGTTTGGCACCGTCGGCGAGTCGGCGGAGTTTGACAAGACTTTTAAAGAAAAGGGGCAGCAATATGCGGAGCAAAAGCTGTTCTACCCGGATGCCAAAAGATACCGGCGAAATGTGAAATTAGTTTCCGCTGGCTTGATGGAGTTTCTTCTGCACGCCGCCGGCGACGCCGGCGTAAAGAAATTGCAAAAGTGCGACGGTGAGAGCTCCAACACGAAGAGTGAAACTTCGAGCGGCCACCCTCGACCAAATCGAACGAGCAGCAAGCCTCAACCATCCAAAAAGATCTGCAAACCTAAAAAACATTGAACATCCGAGCGAACGGCAGGAGAGCTCAAATGTTCACGAACCGAGCATTGTGAGCCTTTGCAGCCTCTTACAACTAATATGAAACAGCATGCCGAATATCGATGAAGAACAGCATCAACGAGACATGTTTCCATGAAAAGGAAAGGGGGGGTGCACACAAAGAGTCTCAACAGCTCTGTCGAGGCTGTGAACTGGTGCAAGCTTGACCCTCGGTGCGTGAAGAGGGCGAAGGAGGGTATTAGCAAGGCATGCGCCGATGCCACCCGGGAAGACCTCAAAGCGGCCGCCAGGGAACAGCCCTGCCTTGAATTTCTCTACCCAGCTGGGAGGCGCTGGACCCTCATCCTTTGCGAGACGCCGCAGCATTCAAGGAGTGCAGAGAGCTGGTGAGGACAAGTACAGCTAGAACCAGGGCGATTGATCTGTTGGTCAATACAATCCGCAAGAGCATGACATGGCACGCTGTATATACAATACTATCTATGCCCTTCCCATGAATCTGGGCGTCACTTATAATGACCAAAATAAGCTTCGTACAGTCCCATTTCATGTACATGGAACCCTTTTCGTCCGTATCCGTCAATGGCTGTGGAGGTGGATGGCTCTCTTTTTCGGAACGTGACAGCTTGTCAGTCCATTGGCGTAAGCAATCGCTTACTGTTGTCAGATTCGAGCACGGAAGCTTGCGCGCTGACAAGACACACCAAATCGAGCTTATTCCTGGCCGTGGCTCATATGGGGCAATGAATCAAAGTCCGTCGCGACGACCAAGTCGCAGTGCGGCGTCTCTGGCCTGCTCGGTTTGGTCATGTACGCACCAAGAGCCATCACAACCTACCTTGTTGAGGGCAGGCTACTTCACTGCGTCCTTCACCCCCCAACATGATGTGTAGGCTGAACCGTCTGCGGCATCACCTCATTAGCCTCGCGCATCTCTCTCGCCACCAATACCCGACCAAGACGCGGTTCACTGCCGTTTTGTTTCATCGTCTAAGTGGAGTTGAGCGGCTTGCGGGCTGCGTCGTCTATGCCGCTGTGCGACGTGAGCTGCGGAACTGGCGGGGTCGTATGTTGTACTGCAGCACGTCTCGACGGAACGGCTGGGTTTTTCTCTCTCGAGCGAGCTTGTTCCTCTGCTTCAAACCCATGTGAATGGGTCGACGTAACATGGCTTTTTCTCGAATGGCCGATCGCTGCCTTATCAACTTCGAAGTTTTACCCCGACAACTCCACTCTTATCATTGTGCAGGATAGATTGATAGACTTCTAGGTTTTTTCTCGGCGGTTCCTCTGCTATTAATGCTCAGAGTTGTGACAGTAGACTTGAGCCTCTTCCGGGACGATTCCACTCCTTCCATTCCCAAAAGCGTATCAAGAGAGTTGACCCTTCTCGATCACTCCATCCTGTTGCTTGTCTGTCCGTGACCATGACATTTATCACCACAAGAGCCCGACGCGCCGTCTACGCGTCTCCGTTCCTCCTCATGGCGGTGCACGCCCTTCATTCAATGGACTTCAACCTGTTCACCCATCACACCAAACCGCTCGTCGACTCCGGCTTCGTCGAATGGGACGGCCGCAGGGTCGACATCTGGAGACAGTTCCACGGCGTGAAGTGGCTAGACGACTTGTTTGCCCCTATCGTGGCTGTGTGGGCGCCAGCGACCTTTGGCTACGATACCATCGGGTGGTGGCAGAACTTGTCGTTCCTGGTCGATCTCGGGCCCATCTATGCCATCTGGATGTTGGAAGCGACGCGGCCCGCCAATGTCTGGACGCCAGCCTTCCTGTGAGATCTTCTCCGTAGCCTCATGAAGACCGAGCTGACTATTTCCAGCCCGTCGCTATTTACAGTCGCAGCACAAGTTCTAGGCATCAAGGCCGTGGCTCCGCTGTACTACTTCATGTGCTTGACATTGGGGCCAACAACGTCGGAACTCGCTCGGGAGGCCCGTTGGCGACGCAGTCCCTGGCACCATAATCACAGTCTGCTGATACCCCTTGTGATCCTTCTCCATACAACAGTGGTGTTGGCCATGTTTCTTGCGCCCAACCTTTCCTCGAGACACTACTGGACGTGGTCATGGCAGCTGGTCCCTTTGTGGCTCGCAATAGTCAACGTCGTGGCTACTCAAGCAATGAGACTCTCGCGACCGAGTCGTCTGCCGTGGCCGAAAGTCTCTTACGCACTGCTTGGCTTCATCTCGGCAGCCGTCTGGTGTTACATGCTTTTGGAATCACCTCATTCGATAATGGAAATATTTGTGCCTGCGGACGCAGAACAGGCTGGACTGGTCCTGTATGCCCGGAAGTTGTTCCAGGATGACGAACTGGGAGCGTATTATGCGATCTATTTGTGGCTGGTATACTCCTTCGTGGAACTTTATGTGGCCGGCGTTGTTGGACGTATTGACTTCCTTTACATCGCTGTGCTGCCAGTCGCCACGATTGTCACGGGACCTGGTGCCACGTTCATGATGGGGTGGTATCTTCGGGAGATGATGGTGGATTCCAGAGCGAAGGATGAGGCTAGAAGTTGGCAAAGTGCCACCCGAACACCCGCGCCAAGGCGGGTGGGAACGAGATGATGAAATGTGACGGAGTAGGCAATGCGGGCGGTGGTGTCAGAGTTGATGGCCAAGGCTCGATGGGAAATGGCAGTAGCGCGGTAGCATCGGTGGCTGTGTCGTCGATGACTCCTCGTTTCCAGCTGTCGCATACTCGGGCCTCGACCTCAAATGATCACTTTGTCAAGTACTTCGGTTGAACGCGTGGACCTGAGAGATAGAAGTCTCCGGAGCGGTCGTCATTTAATGAGGACGCATCGCTTTTGAATCTTAACAGGTGAAGGGCTGCGCAAGCTGGCCTGTGGCGTATGCCTCCACGAGGCCCTTTATGTTCACATACAGACCAGCAACGCAGATAAATGCGCCGGCAGCAACTGTCGCGATCGCCAGCATCGCTTGAAGCCACAAGCGACGCCACGTGGAGGATCCAGCGCCGGTATGGTAAGAGTCGTACAGCCAGAACATGCCCGCACTAGATGCAGCCGGCAATGTCAATAAGACATCGAGGGACGGGCCAAGTACAGAATCCATTGACAAGGCATCTGGACGACGGAAAATGTCATGTGGGAGAAAGGAATGCAGAGTACTCACATTCCGTACGTGAACCACGCGGCGAACAAGGACGCCGCAATTCCAATGAGATACGAAAAGATGGGCACCCCAACGGCGAGAACAAAAGCCAGTCCATTTGCCAGAACGACTAGGCTGACCCAAACGCCCCAACCGAGGACGGTATGGCTATGCAAGTGTCTCGACCGGCGAAAGACTCTCACGAAAATGACTTTGCAAGCCGTATGGGCGTACAGCGAACCGGCCAGGAGAAAGTTGGGGATGACGACGCCGTATGCCACTTTCGCCCAGTACGGAGGGAGCGACGAGAAGGCAAGTGGAGACACCGTGCTGCCGAGATAGGCGTACATGAGGGCGGCGAAGAGAGCGTAGAAAACGGTGGCGAAAGACTGGAGGGTGTAGGCTGCGCGCATGGCGTGTCGGGGCTCTTTCATCTCGGACATGAGAACGAAGAACCTGACGTTAGGGTCAGACTTCTTTATTCATACGTAAATGCAGGCCTCGGGGAAAGCTCACATGAAGTGTCCAGCGTAGGCAAAGACGGGATTCGTGATGGAGACGAATGCCATGTAGAAGTTGGTGGTCACGGCCGCCTCAACAGCCCTCTCGCTTGTCGGTTGCGCACCAGCGGCGGCCATGGCCACGATGCCGGCGGCGAGAATGCACAGCGCGCTTGCAAACGACATCCAACCCAACCCGTGAAACGTCCTCGGTAAAGAGCACACCAATGTCGGGATAGCGAAAATGCCTGCGTACTCCATCAAACAAAGCTTGTTGTCGCTCAGAGCCGACAAGGCGACCTGGCCAGCGACCAACTGACCCCCACAGGCGAATATGGAGAAGCACAGGGTCCCGAAGGAAAGGATTTCGCGACCAATGGGGCCGAACATGATGAAACCGGCATCGCCCATGGTGTGGACCTGCGGATGGCGCAGTTTGAACTCGACGAGGAGGTAGGATGTGTACGTGGCGAATATTCCGAGGAAGACGATCATGATGAGGCCCGGGACCATGCCGACTGCTGCGAGGGACGAGGGAAGGGACAACATGCCGTAAGTGACGATTTCGGATATCATGAGGACAGTGACGAGAGGCCACGATAGTCGTTTGTATTTGATGGCGTGGTCGGCTTCCGGGCCGAAGACGTCGGCGATGGGGGACTCTTTGGCTTCATCTTGAATACCGTTATCGCGCTCGGAGAAGCCCATTATCGGCTGCTGTCGGCTGATGTTTGCCCGCGAGGAGAGGTTGGCGGCGTCACCTAGAATTGGCGTGAGAAAGTATTGTCGCCATCGAAGTCGTGGACGACAGACGCGAAATTGGTGGTTCGCGGTCGGGGATTTTTGCCTGATAAACCTCGCCCAGGCCGGCCGCGCTGGCAACCAGTACGGACGGAGTCGGCGGGCCGCACTCTACACGGGAAGAGGCACGCATTTGATCCGACAGTTCGATAGTCCGACGGGGGGACGGGTCACTAGTGCGAGATGGCGGCTGGATTCGTGTGACAAACCTTCACAAAAGCAGGTGTTTGAGGCTTGGCTCATGTCGAGTCTGATGTCTCTTCACATCTGCCGTGGGGACTGACAGTTGGAACAAGGGGAGGGAGGTGCGAGGGCAGCACCTGCCTTGTTTGTGCTCGGGGTGTAGCGACCTCGGCCTTGGCTTGCGAATTTTTTTTCTCTTCTCCCCCTCTTCGTCTTCGGAGGACATCACGTTGACGATGTACGACATTTCTCACCCGATACGACAAAGTCATGGCCCCAACCCAGCTGAACCTTTCAGGCGCGCCGCCACAATCCACCATGTCTAACCTGGCGGCGTGGCGTGCTAGCGTTAGCAATGCGTGGCAAGCCACGGACAACGGCCGACGCGTCGAAAAAGACGGGATGAATTATCCCTCAATTAATATACATACATTTGCCCATCTACTGTATTTTATGGGAGGAAACGAAGCAGCGTCAGACGTCAAAGACCTTCGTCGGGCAACATCAACCCACAGCAGCGACCATGGAGAGAAGTGCCAAGAATGGAGAAAGTGGCTCGCTGCCTGACGAGCGCTATCGAGCGCCATGAACACAGTGCGATCTACCTACCGCTCGTCATCAGGCAGCAGGTTGCTCTGTCCAGAGCATGAGCTTCAGGGTATTTCCTCTTGCCCTTCGTCGTCATCATCAGCACCCTTGTATTTCCAGAACATATCGGCAAGTGACGATCGCAGCAAGAGTATATTCAAGCATGCCACGTTGCAGCCACGGACGTCTCGCCAAATATGGTTAACACAGTCTGCTTGCGACTCGCTTCGCCAGATCAATCCCAGGTAAGGAGCGATCGGCCAGCTTGAAGATCCCGCTCCCACGTCGACAACGACTCAAGCATGCCGCAAGTTCCTCTGGGCCAACCTCGTCGGTCAAGCCGCTGAATGGGAAAAGGATGGAGGTTCCGGATCATGTCTTTGGCACTCTTTGCAAGCATGGCAAGTTGGGCAGTTGCTGCCCAACTTGCCGGTGCCACTGCCACCCAAATGGCTCAATGGTAGTGCCTCTTGAAGGCCATCCCGGCAGGTCAATGCGCCCGCTCCCCGTCAGGGGTTGAGAGTGCAGCGGCACGACGTACATGGAGCTCGACAATGAGGAGGATGCGATGCTGGGCCTCGCCATCAGCCAACTCGTCAAGACTGATGGAGGCACGAATATGTGCTCTAGTGAAAAAGATCGAAGATTGATTGAAGAAGAAAGGAATCTATCTAGACTATCTGTGCAGGCACCATAAAGGCGCCCCTGTTACTCACTAAATGGGCTGATATGTCTGTCAGGGCCGGACCCCTGCCACAACAAGACTTATTTGGCGGGAGCCCCGCCTGCTGCCAAGCTTTAACGTCGGAGCGGCGGGAAAATCTGTAGCAGAAAGGCGGGACCATCTGCACTCAATACGTTCATCACAGTCGGAGCATGAACATTATGCTGAGATCGTTCAATTCTTTCCGCGCTCCTAGGACTCGATTGACACGATTGAAGGTGATGTCTACGGCTTCAAATATCTGGAAGGTTTTCGTCTCGATCTTTTGAGGATTGTGTTCCATGATTCTTGAAGGCCCAATTCGGCGTGCCTATCAACTGAATCTTTGCCTTCTCATCTTCCGGCTGCCGGCACAAACCCTCCGCGTCGCAGACGGTATGAATGTCCAGCATGCCACGATACGCAGAGCTATAAGCACATTCAAGCGCGTCAGTGGATTCGATGCTTCGAGATCTTTGAGGGAGTCCATGAGGGTCACCCACTAGCCGCTCAATTGATGGACGAACTCGAGGCCATATTCGTGCGCTGTGCCATTGTACAGTCTGAAATAGTAGCTTCGGTCCTTCTCCCCACACAATCCAATTGCTTCGTCGGGACTATCAGCCTCGATGACGCAGGAGACGAACTTGTCGAAGGCGGTGTAGCCCTTGAGGCCGGCAGAGACGAGTCTGCCTGGGTGCGTGAGGTTCTTGTGGACGTAGAAGTTGGTGATGGCGATGGGCGCCGTGGTTCGTGGACGAGGTGTTTCTGCCGTGGTGAGCGTAGCGAGGACTACGGCGGCGTGGGTGACTCGCATGGTGGCATTGACGATGGCGACTGGGCTTGCCAGCGACAACAGATGGTATACGTCTCAATTTGTATTGGACGATTGCGCGTCTCGACGTAATATCACTGGCCCAATCAACGTCCAGGAGACGTGGCAGCCCATACATCTTATCCCGGGTCGGACGAGACGGGGCGAAAGCGAGGGCATCGACGCAAACCTTGGCAGCGCCAAGCAACGAGGCAGCTCACATGAGGGTCTTGGGACGATCTATCAGGCACAGCTTCATTATGCACATGTTGGGACGCATTCATTGTCAAAAGATGACGATACGCCTTCCGCGCCAAGCAGTCGAAGCTCACTGAGCTGGAGGGCTATATATGTCACTTCTCTCTGCACAAGGATGTGCGTCTGCTGTACGGAGTACTGTGTCATGGGGATGCGATGTATGTTCCCCGTCAGCGTGGCATCATGGAGTCACAGACAAGGCTCAGTTCAGCCTCATGGGGTGTGGAGGGAACGAAAAATGCAAAGATCCCCAGCTCGCAGATGACAACGGGCTGCCCATGCTCCCATGACCTTATTCCCGACACGGCGGTTTCTCGAACCGAATAGCGGATTGTCCTATTCATCATCGGCCCTCCGCGCGAAGCTGAACGGAAAGCTACGGAGCCCAACGCCAGGTCGCAGGGCCGGAGTCCAACGGCTTGCCCGCCTGCTCGAACTGTCGTGCTGCACGTCGATGATCAGTGAGCGAGCGCCAGAAGCCAAGCCCTCTGAAATGGACCAGGCACGCACCCCTCTTTTGGCCGCTACAGCCATGCCGAAGCCTCATGTTGTTCCCCATCGCCATTTCTTCTTCAAACCGCAGGCAGGGGTTTGTGATGGATGGAAGAAGTCACTAATAATAGAACCCAAGAACGCGGGTCAACCATCGAGCTCAGCTGAATAGCAAGCAGCCCGCCCGGCAGGTCCCACTGTGCACCCGTTACGAGAGTGTACGTCTACAGGATTGCTGACAGGGTGGTAATATGTGAATGCGGGGTTTTCGTCGGAACGCGGAGTGCTCTCCTGCATTATTCTTCTTCCACTTTTATGGATTCCCGCATCTTTTCTTCATGCTAACGTACTCGGATATGCTCTTATTTTCGCACTCCAACATCCAATTCCAGTGCGCTCGAAACAAATCACCGGAACGACGCTGCATCGTCTAGCCGCCATGAGCCACGCGCGGTCGATCCACGTTTCGCCTCAAGGCCGAGCCGATCCTAGTCTGGTAAGGACTGTTTGGGTTTACTGTTCAGATAACAAGATTACAGTCTGATAACGCCACATCAAACAAGCCTCGACAGCGTTTCCAGATCGTGTATCCGGAGCAGAATGGGGAAATTGCTGATAGCAGAGAGATTGAGTGAGTTTTCCCCGGCTAAGTCCAGTTGTTCCTGATCTGACTTCAGCAGTATCATTGCCGTGCATGGTCTTGGGTCAAATGTCGACTGGTCTTGGATCTTCAAAGACAAGGAAAAGCATATCAACTGGCTTCGAGACCCTGATATGCTGCCAGCGAAGATACCCAACGCAAGAATCGCCATGTACAGCTATGACTCGAGATGGAATCAAGATGCGCCGAAGACACGTCTTCAACTTTGCGGAGAGGAGCTATTGCATAGCCTTTATGATCTTCGCGACGGCTGTCAGAGGCGACCGATCGTCTTTGTGGGCCATAGCCTGGGTGGAAATGTTATACTGGAGGTATGACCATGTCCCCGGCTCGCTGTAATTCTGCTCATGTCTCGTAATCAGGCTCTTCTATCTGCTCGAAACGACGATAAATATGATGACTTCCTGGCGGCTGTAGCCGGCTTTGTGTTCTTAGGCACGCCTTTCAGAGGCACAAAGTGGCAGCCGTTCCTTCAAAGCCTTGCGTGCATCATGACGCCAGCAGGCTCACACGACGGCATCACGAAAGAGCTTCGATTTGACGGGATTGCTCTAGGAGATAAGCTTCATCAATTTTGCACACTGGTTAATAAGCTATCAATACCTGTTGCTTGTTTCAAGGAACTATACAAAACGGACTTCGGGCACCGAAGCAGAATGATCAGACTTCCTAAAAAAATTGTTCGTACAAGTCGCCCTACCGCAAGACTCTAAGCTCACTGCCATAGGTTGTTGAAGAGTCGTCCGCCTGCATCGCAGGTTATGAGAGATACGCCCTCGAAAAAAATCACCTGACGCTGAACAAGTACTGTGGTCCTGCCGATCCCGCATTTCAGCGTGTATCTAGCGTTATTCTTAGAATGTGCAAGGAGTCGAAGGATGAAAATCGACCTCCCTTTGAACGTACGTATCCTTGTCTGCTTTGCTACTCTTAGAAGCCCTCGACATCAATAGCAATTGAGTAGCTAACGCATCGTAAGGCGCCGTTCACTGGATCCCATTCTCGAAAAATAAATATTTCGTCGGACGTGTGGCCGTTCTTGAAGACCTTAAACAAAAGCTTTTCGAGACGAACAGTTCTCAAAATGTTGCGCTTGTCGGGTTAGGTGGCATGGGGAAGACACAAGTGGCCTTACATCTGGCTCACTGGGTGAAAGATCATAAACCAGATTACTCTGTCTTTTGGTTGCCTGCATTCAGCATGGCTGGCTTTGAGCAGGAATGCTTGAAGCTTGTCAAGAAGCTCGGTATCCAACTCACTGAACAGGAAGATACTAAAGAGGCAATTCGGCAGCATCTTAGCTCGGGGAATGCGGGAAACTGGTTTCTTATCATTGATAATGCCGACGATATGGAGATTCTCCGCGGGACAAGGCATTCAGCGAAAGGGATTTTCGACTTTATTCCTGACAGTAACAACGGACGGGTCTTATTCACAACACGGTCTAAGAAAGTCGCCGTTACTACAGCGAGGAACGCGGTAGTAGAACTATTCCAGATGGGCCGAGAAGAGGCAATAGCTTTCCTTCAGAAGGGGATGATCAACAAGGACGACCTCCACGATGACGCGACCGTGACCGAATTTCTTAAGACGCTCACCTTTCTTCCTCTAGCAATGTCACAGGCAGCAGCATATATGAACACAAACGATAGAACCATCGCAGAGTATCTTGAACTATTCAGAAACTCAGACAAAGACATGATCGAGCTGCTTGAAGAGGAATTTCGCGATCATGTCCACTACGACGACTCGCAAGGGGCTGTTGCTACTACATGGATTGTGTCCTTCGAACAGATCCGCCGCTCTTCTCCATCTGCGGCTGATTATCTTCAATTCATAGCACTCATCGACCCAAAGGCAATTCCTCGGTCCATCCTTCCTAGTCTAGAAACGGAACAACAAATGACACAAGCGATCGGTACGCTCCTTGGGTACGGCTTCCTAAGCAAACGAGAACACGATTCGATGTTCGATATGCATAGACTCGTGCACTTAGCGACACAAATATGGATCCGAGAACGACGAAGTGACGAAGAACTGCGACACATGGTATATGACCGTCTTGTTGAGGTGTTTCCACGTGCAAAATGGGAGGACCGCGATCTATGGCGCCAATACCTGCCACATGCGCTAAGAGTCGTTGAAGTTACAGGCAGTGCTGAATGCGATCATTTACGCAGACATTTATGCGAACTCGAATTCTGGGCTGGCCGATGCTTGCTCGTAGATAGACGTGTAAACGAGGCAGCCCAAATACTGCAGCATGTGGTGAAAGTTGAAGCGGAGACATTAGCAGAGGACGACGAAAAGCGATTAGCATCACAGCACGCACTCGCAAGAGCATACCTACATAAGGGACAGATCAAGAAGGCAATTGAACTGCTAGAGTATCTGGTCGCAGTAAAAGCAAAAAAATCAGCAGAAGAAGACTCTGGTCTATGCGCAATTCGGCTCGCACTCGCAAGAGCATACAAGAAGAACGGACAGGTCAAGAAGGCAATCGAATTGCTCAAGCACGTGATTACAGTAGAAGAAAAGATATTCACAGAGGACAACCCTTATCTATTAACATCACAGCACACACTCGCATCAACATATATAGACAACGAACAGGTCAAGGAGGCAATCGACTTGCTAAAGCACGTGGTTGTAGCAAAAGAAAAGATATTCACAGAAGACCACCGTTCTCTATTAACATCACAGCACGAACTCGCAAGAGCATACGGAGCCAACAAACAGAACAAGGAGGCAATCAAATTACTAGAGCACGTGGTCGCAGTAAAAGCAAAGGTATACGCAGAGGATCACCCAAGTCGATTAACATCACAGCACGAACTCGCAATAGCATACGGAGCCAACGAACAGAACAAGGAGGAAATCAAATTACTAGAGCACGTGGTCGCAGTACAAGCAAAGGTATACGCAGAGGATCACCCAAATCGATTAGTAGCAGAGCACACACTCGCAGAAGAATACGCAGCCAACGAACAACAGGACAAGGAGGCAATTAAACTAATAGAGCACGTGGTCGCAGTACAAGCAAGGGTACTAGCAGAGGATCACCCGGAGCGATTAGCAGCAGAGAATCTTCTTGCGGACCTTCTTCAAACTCCATAGTATCCATGTAAACGAAAATTTAAATTGATATTCTAGAACGAGCTATATTAGAGCATTGGCGTACTTGTCGCAACGTTTCTACCTACGTAGTGTCTGTCAAAAGATCCTCTATCACCCGAGACGAGGTACGTTGCGGACCGTTTTCGTGAACGTGTTATCTTGGGTGCTTGTTGAGTTGGAGGAGCGGGCTATAGAGACTTTTTGAAGGTAGTATATCATGGGCCGTTTTATCTTTCCGTAACCATTGTTGAGTCTTTCTGTTGCCAGACAGAAAGAGAAGAAAAGACCAATGTCATCCATGATCCGCCCGAACGACCGACAGGGACTTGCTGCCAGCTCAGGCCGGTTGTGTGCCATTTGTACTATATAGCGGTCGGATCTGAGCGCCTGCCAACAGTGAGGCAATTACTGGCTCATGCGCAATAACCCGGTATTTGCTCATGACGAAGTTGTAACACAGTCCGGCTTGAGTAGAGGGGACTGCGGTCAAAATTCGCTTGGAAAAGATGTCTACTTCAACACAGATAACCCGTATCAAAGGCTGGGAACGCGAAAGCGTCCGCTGATATATATGAGATGGGCGAAACGAAGCAAAGATCTAGCTGTCCGGACGGGGCTGTGCCATGATACCGCGGAAAACTGACGCCGCGTCCCAGAGTGTAGTGTCCTTGGCTTCCTCGCCATATTGCCGAGTCGTCCTTCGAATGCGCAGTCAAGACGGTCACATGGTTAGCTGCTTGGACAGCTTCGCTGCACTTCTGGTCAAGATACTTTATTTCCTTGAATACCAGGGTTTTCTGATCATATGCTCCCAACTTCACCACAACTAAGACTGATGCCCTCTTCCGCAACCATGTGCCACCAATTTTCCCCATCCGCAGCCGCGCCTCAATCTCACTCCTTGATGAATGCCCGTATCTTTTAGTCGTCCCTTACAACAACGAGCTCCACGGTCTCCTTGCCCGCGACCTGCTTGCATGTGTCGTCGGCGCCGCAAACAGTAGTGATGTTCGTGTGGCCTTGGAGCAAAGACCTACGCAGAATCAGCACAGCACAGCGCGCCAGTCACATCTTCTTCGTGATTACTTACGTGCCATCAGGCTGGCGCGTCAGTTCCATCTGGTACGTCGCGGGGTCGCTTCCGAAGTAAATGCGCACCAGGTAGTGGCCGGTGCTATCCTGGGGGAGGCCCTTGGGACGGCAATCGCCGATGATAGCGCCGGCTTGGCCCAGCTCCTTGGGCCAATAATCGTTCACTTTGCATGATGCGTCGCCGAACTGGGTGCTGATCTTGAAGTCCGCGTTAAATTCCAAGTTTTCGTCGACGGAGGATCGATGGACGGTCAGGCCGCTGACGGTGATCTCCTCATTGACCCTGGCTGAGGGGTCGGCGGCAGGTGCGGCTGCCGCGAGGCCGGCGGCGGCGAGGAAGACGAGTGCGTACTGCATGGTGATATTTGGTGCTTGGTGTCAAATGTATTGGATAGTGAGATGGTATGATGAACTGAACTCGAATGATGATATGGAAAGAAATACACTGTAGAAAGAGGTCTTTATAACCTTTTCAAACTGGCTTGCTATCCCCATCAACTCTCGTATTGACGCAAACTCCCGTTTGTCTCACATGTCACTGTGGCATCATGGACGTGATGGACGTGCAAAAGAGGCTCGTGTTGAAAGAGGCTCGTATTCAGCCGGTTCCGGTAGTGCGTGTGGGTGAAAGGCTTGGCGATGCAGTCAAAGACGCCTTGGCGCTTTGCTATCGGCGAGCGCCGATGAACCGGATGGCCCTGATCAACCCGACGGACTGACCAACAAGGCTGAGAGCCACAACTCGGTGGCATAAGGGGTGAGCGGCGCTGTCATTGGTGAGCACGATGAAGTTGACCTGCCCACATAGATGCGCATGGACTGATGATCAAAGCTGGAATGCCTCAAGGCGCGACGCCATCTAAACACGCCGATGAACTGGATTGCCTCAATGAATCGTGCAGACTTATCAGGGTTGCTCACTGGTCACAGCTCAATTACTCTCAATCGCTTCCATGGACCAAAATAGAGACTGGGAGATCCAGCCATTTACGGGTGCCGATGAACCGGATTGCCGCAACCAATCAGATAAACTTGTCAAGGCTTTCATGAGTCATGCCGCGATGACACAAGCAGCATTGACGAGTGCTGATGAGCTGAGAAACCTCAATAGACAGGATGGACTGATGATGGAGCTCTTCGTATTTGTATTTCGGTGGCATCATATGGGTAGAACGCTGCCATGAGTACGTGCCTATTGGCTTGACAGACTGCGTGGGCTCTCACAAACAAGGCTGGCTTCAAGGCATGAGCATGGGGGCATGAGGCAGTTAGGACGCTTTATTGTATGATCTGTCACGCCGTGAGCATGGCATGAGTCGTTTTGCGGGCGATCAAACAAGAATTGTCAGTTTGGCTTCTCGTATTTGTCAATGAGCTAAGATTCTGTCCAGTTTGGCCTCCGGCGTTGTAGGATATGTCATCCGTCACTGAGTCTGGATGCCACTTATGCGAAGCACGTAAGAGGCACCACCTGCGTGCTTCGGTTGTGCCATCTGGCAGCGAAACAAATTGGTCTCTCATGGAGCAGAATCGGCATCAAATTCCAGGCTCGTATTGCAATTCGCTACTGTAGGCTTCAAGTATTTCACCTCAAATTCAAGCGGCGTGTTGCTGACTCCACGATTCACTCTGCTTTGACAAAACGCATTGGCAGCCTTATAAGACCCCTACTAAGTTCACGTTACCACCTCGCGAGTGATTTGTTGCTAGTTACTCGTAAGACGACTCTCATCTGCAGCCAGTAAGAAGACGACGTTCTTGGTATCAACCCGAGGCTCACCGAGGAATCTGGTGCGTACTGAGGTATGTTCTGGTTTCCCATTACATAGCTGAATGCAAGCTGACCCTTGACGATTGAACTTACCACTGACGCATAGGGGTCTGCCCCATCTACCACTCTAGCGATGAGTTACAGTCATTGTGATAATAGCTAGGTGACCCATGTTTACTCTGGAACTTTAGGACCATATATCGTTGATGAAATACTGGAAAGCTTTTGTAAGGCCCCCCAAGCACTTAAATGGTTCATCAGTCTCTCTAAAGTTGCCATGGGCGAAAAGAAAGAAGAGTTTGGACTGCGTTGTCATGGTATCAGACAGCTCCCATGGTCTCGAAGCGCGGGAGCATACGAAACTAAGGGATTGAATATACTCCCTTCTCGATATTGTAGCAGCGCCCCTTATCGCCGCTGATTCTTGTAGGGAAATTTTGTCCTTCCTGTTTGACGAGTAAGCCGAGTCCCACGTGTTGTTGCTCGGCCTGCTGACAGTTGTTGTCAACGCAGGACATCTTGATCCTCTGGTTGCCGGTATAAAAGGCTCTACGAATGGTCAGCATGAAACAACAACGGCGGCCTTCTCTAACACTTACTTGTCATTGACCTTTTGCAAGACTTGCAAGATGAGATCCTCGTTGTCTGTAGTATGCAGCTCTACGGAGTACATTCTGTCGCCCTCGCCGCATAGGCCTTTGGCGGCCGGAAGGGAAATGGGCAGCTGCTCCGTTAAAGCACATTCTACGTATTGACTATTGGCAAAGAAGATGTTGTACATGTTGAACTTGGCGTTGCCCACCATGTTTAATTTTTGATGGTTTGGGGTGGTACGGTTGATAGACATGTCGAAAATGTCGAGACGCTCGACGGTTCGAATTTCCGTCTCGCCACACTCGCTCGTGCGAGCGGCAGCGGCGAGTCCCAGGAGTCCCGCGGCGGCGAAGACTGCGGATTTCATATTGAGATTTGATGCGGGAGTGTTGATAATGGATGAGGAGCCGAGTCGATACGGATCATATGGGTGAAAGTGATGACTTGAGTTGAGCCCATGTTTGGCCTGCAAAGGATGTCCTTTATGCATTCTCGTATCGCGCGGGGCTGGACACCCGTCTGTCATTGATACGGGCGGTGTGGGAAGCATGGTGTGATAATAATAGTAAAGAAAGATCGAGTTAAGCTATACTCGGCCTTCTCATTCTCGTATCGCGCGGGGCTGCACACCCGTCTGTCCTTGACACGGGCGGTGTGGGGAGCATGGCGTATTAATAGTGATAAAGGAAGACCGAGTTGTTTGCTTGGGTCATACAAAGCGTGCTATCCGTAGAATTCCTCAAGTTACTCTAAAACTCTGTGCACATCGCAGCATTGTATAACATCCGTCGAAATTGTTTCTTTGTTTTTTTGCTATAAAGCCTTCCAGCCTACTATTCAGGGGCCACGACGTATAAGCTTGTGGACTTCGTTGTCGAGAATGCTGTGGAAGTGCTTTGTGTAGTTAACGGCGAGTCAGGCAGGTTGTCGTGGTCAATACCAGCGGTCGGACGTCCAAGAAGGGAGGGCGCTTTGAAGTTTGATCTGCTGAGGCTGGAAGCTTGGTCCGGCCATTCGCGCATCGCTCATCGGAATACTTTCCACACCATTTCCTTGAATACCTCTAGTATGCTCAAATCGGATTGTCGTTTTTGTCAGAGAATGGGTTTCGCCTGCCGACATGCGTGTACTTCCCAGCCTGCCGTTGTATTCGCTTCATCCAAGGACGAAAAGTTTAGCCACATCTCATAGTGCGACCATAGCCGGTTGCAATGAACGTAGTGCCCGCTTAGAATCTCCTATATTTCCATCTACTTTTCAAGTAGAGCCAGTACAGCTCGTCGGCCTGCGCGCCAACAGCACGGCAAGCCCCGAGTCGGCTACAATTTGCGACACGTCCAAAATCGCGCCACCGGCTCAATCCCGATCAACGATCCGATCAGGCGGATCGACTATCTGACCAAGGCTGGGGGTAAAGCTATCGTTGAGGCCACCGGCGAGGGCGAGGGCGGGAGAATGCGTCATTGTGGGAATGTTGTTTGCGGTGGTAAAGTAATGAATCCTTGCCTTGGAATGAGGCTCGGTCTGTGGTAGTGAAGAAGGAATGCGTGAATTCTGCGGGAGGATTACTTCGTGACGGAAAACCTTGAAATCATCGACTCTGAGCGCTTGGTCTCTGGGAAGACAGGGGTGCCCTGAGTACGCATCAGCGGCGTCTCGCATCGTCCAACAAGGCTGTCTTTTTTGGCATAATCGCTTTGTGTCCATCCCAGCCTTATTTGTGGCAGCCCTCTCGTGATGGGGCAGCAACGACTCAAGGAAGTCGACGTGAAGTCGGAATCGGTGCCTATCTGATTCGCCCGCTAACATGTACTCGTGATATGATCGATAAGGCGGGTTTCGGAGTCACTCATACCATGCGCTTTGCTTTGCAGTTGCCCCTACGCACACGGATGGAGCAATCTTTAGGGCTTGGGAGCACAAGCATGTGAAGACCTCATCAACATTCGACCTATACAACTAATTCAGCTCGCAAGTCTGCATGCCGAACACCTTTCAGGTCATCTCGATTTCAATCGATTCATTCCGACCAACAGTTCCAGTCCATTCGGGCTTCAAACGATAATTTGTCAGTCAATACACGCTTCGATACATCGATCATTTGGAAGTTTGACGGCATGTTGCGGTACTTGGCACTTGGCTCGCAATATGGAGGGGGGAAGAATGATAAAAAAACAGGGTTGTGCCTGCAGCAGAGTTCCTTGCAATAGACCCTGTCAGCCCTTCTTCACGCTTCCTGTTGCCACGACGGCCACGTGCCATCCTCATTCAGGAAAGATGCCGGCTTCCGATTCATATGAGACTCAATGGCCGGTGCGAGTCGAGGCCTTTGGCCTTGTCTTTGCGCCAAGTCTGCTGTCACACCACTCATGCCATTTGCATATGAGACGTCATCATCTACAATGACTATCATCCATATGCCGATAGCCCCGTTTACGCCGTGCAGAGGGGTGCAGTGCAGCCAGCGAGGTCTGCCCCGGCTGGAACTCATCGAGTAACGCCGCGACGTTGTCGACGTGAGCCATCTCACTTTGGCCGTCACGCCACGTCCCTCGCTAAGCGCTTGAGCGATCTGATCGCGTACACGCCCCGACCCGCCAATACGAGACAAGAACGGGCTCTGGAGTATGCCTGGCACGCGCAAGCTCGGAGACGCGAACAGAACTTGAAAACTGGGTGCCGGCCGCACGAGCAAATAATGTTCGTAGACTCCTGCTAACCTTCCATTGGGACCTAGCTGACCGACATGGTTTGACGGTCCCTCTGCTTTCGGACCTATCGTCGGCAGATCTGGAACATGATCGTCCGGTCGAGGAGACTGCTGAGGTGATTCACCATCTTCAATGACAAGATACGGCGTGTTCCAGCTACCGGAATGTTCGACTACTTCGTCCTCGGACTGCATCTGGTGCATGGCTCCTCCGTAGCGGCGGACCATTTCAATTTCGCTGCGGTCGAACAATTCACTCAGGTCACGGCAGCATTGCGCTGATGATTTGCTCGACTTCTCCATCGAGTCCAGCGACTGTCCGTCGTCACCTGCCTCGGCCTTGACGAGATGCTTCAATCCCTCAAGATCAGTGCAGTCCCTGGCTAAACCGGACACGTCGATCTGGGCGCCCAGAAAGTACCGAACCGTGCCCCTAGAATCGATGAGTGGTGCACAAAGCAGGAGGTTCATGAATGGTGAGCCGTCACGACGGTAGTTGAGAAAGGTCTCAAAGTGTTCTTGGCCTGCGGCCAGTTTGTCCCTGATCCTCTGCACGCTCAGTGGATTGGTGCCGGGTCCTTGCAGAAAACGACAATTCCGTCCAATGACATCGCTGATGCCGTACTGTGTCGTGCGATGAAATTCTTGAGGTGGAGATGACTCTTGTCAGCAAGATCTTCAACCTGATGCCCGTTCCGTTCAAAACATGGGATGAAAGGACAGGCGGTAACAGAGGAGCATCATAGTGGCGTTGACTTACCTTTTGATGCCAAGATAATGGGATTGTCACGTCGAGAGGGATCCGTAAGGCAGAAAACCTCTGCCAATCCTTCCGATGCGTCTCGCAAAGCCGCTGACAGAGTTCCGGCAATCCTTCGTTTGACCGAGAGACTTACGATACGAATCCAAGTGTGGGTGATATACATTGGTAGCTCATCCCGTACAAGTGACTGGAACGCCGCGTGGTGCTTGGCCTCTAGCTCTTGGTTCACCGTGACTTGGGCGGGATTGCAAGTAAAGTCATACTCATTCACTTTGCACAGCCCAGCTGCAATGGAATTCGCAAATCGGATGGCTCTCAGGGCCTTTTCCGTATCCAAATAATACGTCAAAAGAGCGAGAGAGGCTGGTCGCACAGTAGCAAGAAAGCGGGTGAATTGGCCCAGAAGATGTGAGTCTTGAAGAATAGCAGCCATGTGCTTATCTGAAAAGAGAAGCTCGGATCGCTTTGCTAACGAATAGACCCCGCGCTCCTGTGTCGTCGGTGCAACGATGTCAAAGCTTCCGGGATCTAGGTCGTCTTCTTGCAGAGGTTCGAGATCATCATCGCCCATGTCTTCTTTGATCTGAAGCGCTGGCAACAAAGATGTCGCGCTCGTTGTCAATGATTCTGTCGATTCAGCGATTGACACATCGGAAATCCTTGAACGCGTGCTTCTCGATGTCGTTGGTCGTGCTCGCGACGACTCTTCTGCTAAACCTGGGGTGCAGTCGAAGCCATCGAAACTCAATGAAGGCTCATGAGTCCTGCGGCACAAAACGGATCAATTATTGAACAGCATCGTGGAAAGAACGGTAGCCGGCACGAATGTGGCACCACATGGTAGTCCACTACGGATGTTTACAGCAATAGTACGGACTTTTGATCGCGGCTCCTCGAGCCTTCTCTTGATGCCGTGGTCTTGAATTCGTTATTTTCTCTGGGCTCCTGCCTTCCCAAGGCGGATCGTGGTATGTCTGGTGCCGGTGCTACCGCGGTGGTGTGTTTGACGGTGGCCATAGAGACTGGGTGACTTATGAGACGGAAGAAGAGAAACTGGCTGCATGGGTTGCAAGTTGTGATCAATGAGTCCGGTGAAGGTCAAGCAGGATTCTGAATAGCCGGGGGGGAATGAAAGAGTTTGGATGATGGAGCTGGATGCTTGCCTCTGGCTCATCTGTTTGGCAACGGCCCCCGTACCTGAGCTGAGCTGAGCTGACTGATGTCATGAAGGCCCCCGAACTGCACCGAGTTCGAAAGGCCCAAGCTTCCTACCAACCATGGTGAGAGGGTCGTCGATCACGGGCAAGGCACCGGCCGGCGGCAGCTTAGATTGCCAAGCTAAAATGCCACGAGCAACAAGTTGCAAATGAGCGACACGACTCGAACGCGGCTCACGACCCGCTTCTACCACCTGATAGGGCGGTAGAGATGGCGGATTCGGTGGATTCGATCCGTCGGCCGTTCGTCTTGTCTGTGTATCGCCGATGACCCCCCAGCCTAGTAGGCAGGAAAAAGAAAGGGCAGCCCATCCCCGGTCAGCCACTTACACATGTGTCGGCCATTGTCTGCCAATGGCAGTCTCTGTTGTTTGCCAAAGAAATCGCCAGCCTCTGCCATCGCAATCCCGGGGCTCCGTCTCTCGGCCAAGCTAACGCAAGCCACCACCATTGTCGGTCGTCGTGGCCCGCCTTCAAGCTCGCTGAGGGTGTATTAATTTCAAAAGCTAGTGACCGTACTCTGCGGGGAGGAGTAATGGGGAGTAGAGTGCTCGGTACTCCGTACGCACCCCAAGAGACAAGACCCCTGCATCATGGCCGTTGATGTGTGGTACAGGTTTAGATTGGTGGCCTCATTTCGCACACCCTCCGCAAGGAAATCGCTATAGTCGAGACAAGCCGGAAGATGTTTTGATACTCCTCCATATTTTGCCTCAATTGAAGAAAATCGGCCCATAATGTACGGAGTACTGCCGATGGACTCGCTGCGCCGAATCGAATTGGCTGCGTTCGGCATTCACATGGAAAACGCATTGACGTGACGAGCCACTGATGCTGCAATCATATTGGGAAATGCCTGCTAGTATTGGCACCCACGTTGTCATCATCCAGCCGAGGCGCATTCAATCGCTACCGTCGAATATCCATATGCAGGGAACCTCTCAATTTGCGCCTTGAACGACGTTGGTGTTCTTTTTGTCCTGGTGATTGCTGAGCATTGCGTGGCGCTCCCGTGCTGTCTCAAATTTTTGTCTGGGGTCCGACACAACGAGTACGTAGTGCATTGCGAGTGCAATCGGGCAGGGTGAGCATTTCTCGTACTGCGCCAAAGGCCGATGACCAAGACTGCCTCGAGATGCCATCACAGATGCGCGGCGTTGGAAGCCTGCCCTATCAACACTGCTCCGTACTCAGTGTTGTTTCCACCATCATCCCATGTCTGATTCTGTCACATTGCGTCGCGGATTCGGGCGAGCAATGCAACATTCTGGCAAGGACGTCAACGGTTTGCTCGGTGGTCCATCAAAAGCGAGCGATCGGCGACGATCAAGGAGAAGGACTCAGCCTGGGGCCATTCGCAATTTCCCGGAAGCGTCCGCCTCACCGCGACCAACGTGGCCGAGCAGCAAGACCTCGAGCCCCTACCATGAGTCTTGATCTTCCCACATATGATTTGGAGCCAACAGACCTGGAAGAGAACACTGCTCCGTGCTTTTTAGCGTCGGCCCAATAAGCAAATGCGGCAACATCGTGGTGACCCGCGTAAGCATGGTTTCCCCAGCGTTGGAAGACTCGTGTTTTGGCCGCCAAGCGGTCGCTCCCGTTCGTAACCCGCCATCCGCATTCAACCCACTTGACGCAATGCGATTCATGATAAGCTCCGCCCTCTCGGCACACACAGACTGGTCAAGTCAAAGCTGTGATCTGTCGCTGAGACAAGGCCACGTCCGTGTAGAGCGATGGACGAGAAATCGAGGGCCTGTCGCCATGTGGATTACCGACAGTTGCTTTAACCGTAAGCCGTAAGCCGTCAAGCCTGGCAGATGGGTTCCAGCTGCCAACTTGGAATCACTACTCCGCACTAGTGCCACCAGCCAGCCAGGGGTGCTCCTTCCCTACCGACCCGAGAATCAATGATGGTACGGAACGGAATACGGAGCAAAGAGGCAAGCGACGCACATCTCACCTTCTAATCCGTGCTCCGTACTCCGTACTCCCTGCCGACTGCAAGCACCTTGCAGCCCGCAATTCACCAGGATGCTATTTGTCAATCATTAGCTGCTTTACGGAGCACTCCGTGATCCAGGTTTTACCGTATCTGGTCCCTCATCTTCGATACTGGTGATGGATCGAGATACCAACATTCACCATTCGAAGCTGAATGATTTCGTAATTACGAGTCTGGATCGTTTTGCAGCACCAGAGTCACCAAGATCGACGTGCATCAGAATGACGTGCATGCGGCAACGTCCGTCCAACGCAATGCATCCATCCACTAGGTTTTCTCTGCGCTTGTAATCGCATATTCGCGTGCGTACGGAGTAGCTGTGGCTGCATCATGTTGTAGCGGCCAGCGCCAGGGTTCAGAAGAGCAAGTCGAGTGCCGACGTTTATGACTCCACCATCCAACTTTTCGAATGCCTGCTCGCGCAAAGGAGAACGGAAGTCGAACAGAGCCGGCCTATTGTCTTCATATGTCACAGCCTAGGTGGCATCGTGTTCAAGCAGGTGAGCACTGCGGCGACACAACAGCGATAGAAAGTAGTGATGGCATGGCCAAGAAGAAAGAGAGTGCTGAAGCAGCTTTCGTTGGGGCAAGCTTTCAGGTCAAAAGTCGCCACGCAGATTTGGCAAAGAAAATCATCGGTGTTCTCTTCTTCACCACACCTCACAAGGGATCATCAATAGCCAGTTTCGCCGCGGTGCTAAGCAAGATCGCCAAAGCGGCTGCATTAGGTACCAACATGAATACAACTCTGCTGAAAGACCTGCAGCAAAACTCGCCAACGTTGCAGCAAATGTCAGACGTATTCTTGCAACAAGCTGGGAGGCTGATAATTATCACTCCTACGAGCTGGTCAAGATGGAGTTCATGAGCTCAGTGGTATGCAGTGCTTAAACCGTCCGACGTCGTTGCTATTATTGTGGGCTGATCAATGATAAGATCGTTGATAAAGATTCGGCGGTCATGAAAATGTGAGCCAAAACATCCATTCCTCTGGATCGCCATCATCGCGGCATTTGCAAGTCTCAGTCACGGTCTAGTTTCAATCTGATCATTGTCTTGAACGGGCTTTCGGGACCTAGACGGCAAGCCACATCGGGAAGAAATCAATCTGTTGGAGCTCAGGTACTCGAGAGTCTTTCGACATCGAATCCAGATCTACATAAAAATGGAGAATCCAGAACCCGTAGCTGGCACATGTAGCTGCATACTGCAGCACAAAGGAACCTAAACTGGCTCGCATCGTCTGAATCGTCCTTACTTTGGGTATCGGCTGATCGTGGTTGTGGAAAGTCGGTCATGGCGTCCTTTCTTGTGGACCATCTGCGCATCAAAAATAGAGGCGCCCATGGGTCAACTGCCTGCTATTTTGTTCAAGTCAGATATTGAATAGCAACGCGACGCAGTTTTTGGATTACAGGCTATACTTCACCAGCTTTTCCAGAGTCAACGTGGTCTCCTCGAGCATGCGTCGAAGACCCTGGCCAGCGCCAATAGAGGGTCTAGTGGGCGCTGTGGCACGCACTTGCCGCGGCCCTGGAGCAACCTATCGCCCGCGATGCCATTTGTATTATGAATGGAGCGTAAAGCTTGCGGAAAGTTACTCATCAGCAGTCGACCAGACAACGCACTCAAGGTGGCATTTAACCTACCCCGCTCAGATTGCCCGACCACATCGTCGTGTTCAATGATTCGACTTCGGGAAGAGGACGAGACTGATGCCGTCAGCCGCGATATCAATCTGGTCATTGACGCAGAGTTGTCCGATGTCATAGACCATGGTTTCCCTGAAGATCTCCTTCATGATATTCGACGTGAGCTTGTAGCTCGAGTAGACAGAACATTTCTGTGGGTGACGCTCATCCTCGAGCTACCCAAAGACAAAGTCGAGGCCGGTGCTTCGAGAAGGGAGCTGCATGATATTCTGAGCAGCAGAAGTATCAACGTTGTATACTCTGAACTGCTCGCGACCCGACCCGATGCGCCTAGAGCTAGGTAGATGCTAAGCATAATTCTAGCAGCGACCAGGCCGATCAGTGTGGATGTGCTGAGCATATTGCTAGCTATTCGCCCAGAAGCCGATGCTTTTGCCGCACGGCCTCTGCCGAGGCGGCCAAGCACATATTCCATGCTGGACACGGAGGAGGATCTTGTTTATCCATTCGAAAACCATCCCAAGTTCGTGCGGCAAATTTGTTCGCGTCGTACGCAACAGCATCTACTTGGTACATGAAACGGCACGAGATTCTCTCATAAAACGTGAAAAGCCTGCCGCATCGGAGGAGACCGATTGGCCAATGGAAGAGGACAAAGCAGATGACCAGACACTCGTTTGCGGCACCTTTGGAACTGCACCGACGAACGTGAACCATCCGACGCTCAAGTGTCAGCATTCCTTTGACCTTTCGCACTCCCACGCTGCGCTTCTGGAAGCGTGCGTCACATACATACACGGCATGGGTAAAAGCACTCCGGGTTTTGAAGCCGGGGGGCCAAGTCGGCGTCCATCGCCATTTCTGGGCTACGTAGCCGTGGCATGGACATCGCACCTTCGTCAAGTTCGCGACGCCATACCGCAGTCTGAAGTACCATACTTTCAAAATTTGTGTCACCCAAGATTCCCCGGCGTCGAAGCTTGGATAACAGTTTACGAAGAGAGCAGAGGAAGTGGAAGTCTTCGTCCGTTTGGGTCTGATGATGAGATTCGAGACTACTGTGTCATCCTCTTCGAGATGGAGCATGGTAATCCCTCGGCATGGTATAGGGCGAAATCTGACCACTTTGGTGCAAATCCAGCTTCGAGCCATGCTCTTTCGAGTAATCCTGCTGCGGCAAAAAATTATCACTTTCCGGTGAAGGCCAGTGCGAACGGCTGGGTGTCCTTGAATGTAGTGCAGGCGGGCTTGATGTTCGATGATGCCATGTCAAATTCGTGGTCCGCTTGATGTATGCTTGCCGGTATTCTCCGTCGTCCTGTTTCCCACAGGTGAAAACATGTCGAGCACAAATGATCGACAAACATCGATTGCTCAAGCACGCTCTCGACCAAACTAGCTTCTGAATCGTTCGCCGCGCACGGCGAGGGCCAAGTCTCTGTAGTGCACGGCTCAGACCTCCGCCGCGACGAGATGTCTCACGAGTAAACCACCCATGGTCACTACGGCCGCTGCCGTCGGCAGTCCAATGCGGCGTACCAAGCTGAAGGGAAGAAGCCATGAGTCCTCCGGGAGCATGCGAGCCCGTGGATACAACAGCCACGGAGCTGTCATAATCATCCAGGTCGCCACCCAAGCATAACCTATCCAGCAAAGGTTGAATCTGTTGCGCCCGGCGTCAGGACGAGACGATGAGCCCCTCCACCATCTCTTGCAGACATCTTCTATGCCAAACGCTATGGGCATGGATGCGAAGAATCCAAGCATCGACCAAGCCAAGGCGCCTGTTAGGTAGCAATGCCACACGACGTGAAATAACCCGGAGGCCACAAAAGCGAAAACAACAATGAGCCACCGGCGTAATGCCGTTTCGGGGGCGATGGCGAAGACGTCATCGATGAAGAATCTGGTTGTATCAAGGACTGGGTTTTGAATCAGTTGATGCCAGAATCTCCTGTACATGAGTGATTAGTCGATACCAATCCCGGTGCGGGGGATCCGGTACAGTGCTCACGTCCAGAATCTCCTCATGGAATATGCTTGGCCCACGGTGCCAAACAAGGGAGGCCAATCACGCGGCACCGAGAGTCCCGTCGCGACTGCCAGCAGACTGACAATGCGGTACGAGAAGTCGAGTTGGATGCGTGCAGGGCCCAAACCAGAGCTGATGACGACGGCGACACGAGTGATCCATTGTTCGGCAGTCGCACTTCTGTACAGGAATTCGGTGCCCGGGGCAAATTGGCTTGGGATTTCACCAGCCGGCTGATTGGAAGATAGGGACTGGATGATATCGAGGAACAAGCACTGCCAGCTTGCAATGAGGAGCTGTCGAGCAATGAAGCCTACGCGGCTCAGGAACCTAGCCGAATCCTTCGAGACCAGTTGTCGCACGTGTCTCGCCTCCCACGGTGTATCGATGCCGCGAAGATTCTGCATCACAAGACATGTTTTCCACATTTTGGCCCAGGTGGACTGGGAGGCTGCAAAAACTCGTGCCTCCAGTAGTCGTGCATGATCCAACGGCGAGAGCAATAAGGCATGTGTCCAGTGAATCAGCGAAAGTAAGCTGTGGGCGACGAAGAGACTGTCGACCGTCGCGCTGCCCGAGAGAGAGGCAAGCTTGCGCGTGAGGTTGTGGCCGACGAAGAGCAGGCACGGTGCCCACGCGAGGCGGGCGAGAGAACGCCGCGGCGTCGCCACGACAATCAGAGCTGTTGGTGCAATGCACAGTGAGTACAGAGCAATGGTTTGCAGAAGCGTGACTGTGCCATTGGGCCCTTGAATCATCTTGTCTGACGGTCGGCAACATGGGCCAAGTTGTTGCAGGAGCTGCGCTCGAGTCAATGAGGTAAATGCCACCGCTCCTCCAGGCCAGGCGCGGATGACCAGCTCACGCCCCAACGGCGGACAAGATCAACGGCAAGGTCGCGTAAATCCATGGCGTTGGGACCCACGAAGTCGCACCACACTACTCCGTACCGACAAGCACAGCTAACGATGCAGTGCGACCTTGTGTACCTGCATCCAAGGCGACGGTCGACATGAGTTGCCGCGACCAGGACCCCACTACCAACAATAGCGGCAGCTTGTCAGATAACGGGTATTACCGCAGTGTTGGATGCCATTGATAAAGTACCCAGTCCAAGGACCGACAGACACATGGCGCCAGACTGCTGCCGTGCACTCCCATCATTGTTGCTGTGTTCGATCCACGGATTCAAATGGGCTGACGAAACACCTCGCGAAAATAATTCATCGGGTCTCGTCTTGAAAATGCATCCGACAAAACACGCTTGACAGTTGCCGTCTCTGCAATGACCAGCCCCTGTGATCCGAGGCACAAAAAATACCAAGCATCAGCCACATGCCAGTCTGCGGGTGCTATTCTTGTCCAAACTCGCGCCCGACTGATGCTTCATGATTCTCGTGAAGATTGATTTGTCAGTTCAACTGCAGCGTGGTCTCACGCTATGATCGCATGACTGACTCCATGACCTCTTCACGAGCCACATCCTCGTTCGTGAAGTTTGCGTTGGACACTGCGCGACAGGCGGCGAAGTAGAAAAGCCGCGTCACAGGCAAATGAGCAATTATACGCAGCGTCAGGCGCCAAGTCGCAAATCGAACGCGTCATAATTACAAGACGGGGTGGAGGCGGTGGTGCGTTGCGTGTGAGTCGCTTTGCTGATGTTCCGGGACCCCTTGCGGATACACTGGCATTGACATCCGGGGGGAAACGATGCAGAAAACCTGGAGTCGGCGCCAGCCTGGGCGAGAAGCAGACCGAAAGCGAACAGTACATGCGGAATGATCCATCAGAGAGCTCCGGCTCTTGCTGACTGCCGTTGTCGCAGCGTCAGTCGAGACAAGCCCTGTGGGCCGAAGGCATGGAGGGGTCGTTCTCGCTTGGGCTCGAGTGGCGGATTGCGCACGACCCGTGCTTGCGACTTCTCGCAATCCCATTCGGAATGCTCTGACGCGCCCGGAGCCAATGTCGGCTGTGGCGTCTTGGGGGCGATGTGCCTAGTATTGACGAGGGCCCAACAGCCGCGCTTGTCTTGTCGGCATCGGCAACTTGCCAGGGAGCTTGGGGTAGGGGTGCCTAGGAAGGTTGGCTGGGCAATAAGCTCATCTGATAGGAAGCCTCAGTTGACAGCGGCCTAGCCCCGGCATCTAACGTCTGGCTTGTCGGAATACGCTGCGGACCCCAGAACAAGGACGAAATGTGGCTGGTTGAAGCACGAATCATGAGCCTCAAATCTCGGTAGCATGGACGCCAAGACGTACCCGCACTAGATGCATGACATGTTCGAATTGTGGGAGGATCGTGGGAGATGTTCGATGTAACACCGACACAAGCTGGCCCTTGTGATATTTTGCTTTTGCCTAAAGTATGTTCGATGGCGATGCACAAATGCCAAATGTCCCAACTTGCGTTGCGCTGGTCCAGTTATTTTTGTGAACACAGTTGTTCGACCCGCTGGAATACAATCAGCTGGCGGCGGCAGTGACGTCGTGGGGTGGGCAGCTGTCGCGTGTGCGGGGCGCCTAGCAGCTGCAGGACTACGGACTACGGAGTAGAGCAGCCACGACTGGCTAGCCTTGACTTTTTCTCAGCCAATTAGCCCGCCAATCTGGCCGCGCGTACAGCCACCTTGCACATTCCCCAGCCCTCAGACGTTCAGACGACAGTCTAAATACATATTTACTTGGCGCTTCGTTCAACCAACTACTGCATCATTATTTATTGGACTCTTCAACGACACTCCAGCATTCGCTACCCAACGCACCTACCGCTCGTTCACTGTCGCTCCATCCCCCTACAGCCACCCCGACCCAGATTTTGTTTGCTGGCTTGCTCGCTCGCTACTCTTTCCGCCACCGACAACAGCTGCGATGGAGGCCAGGTCTTTGACCGCCCTCAATGAACTGGCAGCGAACCCTCCACAATATCCCGAGAGGCCTCTAGACGACAAGCAAGAGCCCCTCGTGTTGTACATCTCCCGAGTGCCGGGAACCAGAGGTAGGTCTATCATTGTGAGTTACGAGAGCACTTATTTGGATTGGGGCTGACCTTGGGCTGCCCTCTACAGATGTCATTCTGTCACCCGTCCGACCTCAGCCCGTCAATGTGACGGGCGAGGATATTGCCAACTCCCTCTATTACATCCACCTTGAGATGCCCACGGACGAGTCGTTCCGCAACGGTTCATGCTCCAGTGAGAGCCGCGGCCGCTCACCGTTGACGATCCCTCGAAAACCGGTGCCAGACGCAGCTCTTCCCTTGACACCCGAAAGTTTGACCCATCAAGCTCAGCAGCTCATGCTTCCACCGACACAGTCTTCCACTTCACAAAGCGATTCACTAGGCGGGACCGGTCACGTTCGATCCAACAGCCTTGAACCAAAGCCACGGCAAGACATTGGTGATGGACAATCTAGAGTCACTGCACCCGAGAATTATGAGCGGACAGCGGCAGGACTCCACAAGGGCGTGCCGGCCCGGAAGCCCCTCAGCATACGGTCAGGTGAGGCTCCCACACCAAGTAGTCCTGGGGCAACGAAATCGCCAGTGCGAGAATACGGACGGTCATCGCAACCAAACGGCAATGTTTCTTTCGAAGGCCCGAGACCCGGCGGACGAACCGATCCAAGAAAACCACCCGCTGCCCTTCCACTGGACGCTCTTGCCCAGGCGTCAAGCCCTGAGGTGTCCGACACACGGCCAATGCCCATCAGCTCTCGACCTATTTCGGATACTCAAAGTCGGTCGCCTTCACCAAGACAACGCGCTCTAAGTTCAAGTCAAGGCCTTGGAGCACCATTTACTTTGACCTTGATCAGGCGAGATCCTAGCTCTGGTCGTCAATGGAATGTCGGGAGGGTGGTCTCCCGACAGATGGAACAGCTTGGAAACAACGCAGAGCAGGAAACACGCCCTCTGGAAGCTTCGTCGCCAACCTCAACGCCCGCTCCGAGTCCGTACCCATCCATCGACATCAAGTTGGAGACATCTGGCTACGCCAAGTTTCGGAATGCCCCACTCAGAAAGAACCGACTCGAAGTGAATACGGAGGAAAGACCCCAGATGAAGGAAGACGTTGGCGTTTTCACGCGTCAAGTCGAAATGGCGTATTGCAAGAGCCTCACGGCCGTCATCGGCAACGGTGTCAGAGAGTTTTATCAGCGCTTGGAGCAAGCCGGTCGCGCCAAGATCGGACGGCACAGGAGTGACAGTGTCGCGTCGGCGGTTTCTAACGCCAGCGACACCCGCGAGATGCCCGATACCGTCATCACGTCTGGCCCACCGCCTCAGGGCATGAAAGCTCGTGGATACGTCTTCAACAGCCCCTGGGATGGCAAATGTGTCTTCACTACCGGTCCATGGGGACGAAGTCTTCATTGTCGACACGTCCCCGACGGGACACTCGTGAATGACGCCCTCAACCCGTTGATGCAGGATCTTAACGGAACAGGAATCCTTGGGCAGCAAATACAACCCCTCAGTGAGTTGCGGTTTAGTCTGCCGTCCTCCGAGTTACTCGCAGAACATGCGAAAAGCTCCAAAGAGCAGTTGAAGAAGGCGAATTTTGGCAAACTGCTCCGACCCGGCAGCAGCGGGAACGATAGCGCCACGAATGATGACGCGGATGACGACTACGTCTCGCCGTTCCACGGCAACTTGGGCAGCGAGCGGGCTGGCGGCGGCGCCAACGGTCGACGAGCTAAAATGGGCAAGTTGATCGTGCATGATGACGGACTCAAGATGCTCGATCTAGTGGTGGCAGCCAACGTTGGCATTTGGTGGGCGGCATGGGAGAGGGGCTTCTGATGCATGACTCCAAACATCGTCTTACGTGTGGCTCCCCCTCATTGGTTCATGTCTTCCTCTGTATATCATAATTTTTCTTTTCAGATCGTCTTAGCATCAAGGTAGCTGTGGTTGGGGGGACAGTATCTTTGGAAGTTTGGGGGTCGGCATTGTGGTGCGGTGCATTTTGACAGGGCGTGGCTTGGTCGCTCTCTTGTTCATCTACGGGTGTGTCATTTCTTCTTCTTTTTCGGCGATACCCAGATGCGGATGTTGGCATAGCTCACGCAATTTACTCGAATCACAACATGACTCGCGTGTCGTTGGATGCTATTGTGCGGTGCCCTGCTTTTTGAATCAGTGCGGCGCCTCTGAGGGCTACGCAAAAGAAATCATCAATTGGGCATGTTCAACCCGACCAATCAGGGTCATAACCAAAAAATGTACCTGACCGCGCCTCTGAAGGCTACAAAAGACATCCATTCGGTGAGTTCGACTCGTCCAACCATGGATCGTCGTCATCAAAATATGTACCTGAATACCTTCAATCCTGCTGTTTCCGGCCCATACGGGCCTCAAATTCCCTGCTCAAATTGCGAGCCACCCAATACATGCCGTTGTCACAGCCAGAACCACCACAGGCATCACAAGGTCAGCGGGGTTCGTTCTTGTTGCGACACATCGACTTCATGCCAGAGCATCGAGGTTGATCTCGCCTGCTAGGGTTCCTCAACAACTTCGTGTCGAGGTAATACCACAGAAACCAACATGCCAAGGTTTGTGCGAGATTTCTGCGAGTGAAGACAGCCACGGCGCCCACGTCTGATGAAGGGGAAGTGGAAGTGGAAGTGGCGCGTGACTCGAGGGTTTGTCGAATATATGCTCTTGAATATATGTGTTGAAGAAGAAGAAGAAGCAAGGGAGAGAAGATCGATATGTCCAGGGATGGGGAAAGCCTCTTGTCTAGCAACACGGGCTTGAGTAAAAGAGAATCCGAGCCGGCGGCGTGTAAGCTGGCGTGACTGTGAAGCCAGGACTACTTATACAGCCCAAAGATACGTCTGGACATGCTTCCCAGGTCCAGAGGAATGGTAAAACTGAAATACTGGCGGCGGGAGCCTCGCACTCCGCGGAAGCTCCTCTTGCGCTCGCATGGGCCGGCGCGAGACGCGGCACAGGCGTCCTGGTCTTCGCGATACTCACCCTATTGGTCTTGGGTGTGGAATATGTGACAGGCTGCTGGTTTTAAAACCGACCATACAGTCGGTGAGTGTCAGACTTCGGCCTTTTGCTCATGTGCCCTGACCTGCCCAGCACCTTTTTGAGGTCCCAGACGCTCTGTGAGCTTGTATTCGAGCTGCCAGCCTCCTATCTTCCTTATAGAAGGTTAAGATTTGGGCTAGGTTTCTTGGTTTTCCTGTTTCGGGGCGGACCCCTCTTAGGCGGTCTCATAACTGGTACGGGCTGCCCATTCTGTGGCGGATAACCTAGTCCGGGCTGCCCCATCTGTGACCAACCTTTTGGTGGCCGCCCACCCTGTGACGGTTTCCCAATTGATGCCGGCTGCCCGATCTCACGGTGTTGCTTGTCCATTTGCTTCTTTTGCTTGATTTCATCCCGTGTCTTGTTCCCGAATGTCCCCGCCTCATACATGGCTATGTATTCCTTCAAGGTGTGACCGCCAGTCATGTTTCCCTTATTCTTCTCGATCCAGTCAACGAAGACGGAGAGCTTGGTAAACAAGCCGGGACGGAAATTTCCATCCGCGTTCTGGTCCTGTCCTACTCCGCCCCATGAGGCGATGCCGACTTGTGCTTTTGTTTTCGCGTCAAACAGAGGACCGCCGCTGTCACCCTGGGATGAGTCATTGTGACTGCCGCCAGCGCAAAACTCAACGTCAGCATTCTTCTCGAATGTCTCTGCTGCCACGTGGAATGAGGCATTGAGGCGTTTCACATCTTTGTGTTCAACTTGAGGTGCTCTTGGATAGACATGTGGTTCTGAACGTTCGAGAGGTCGACCCGAGGATGGTTCGGAAGTGGAGGGCGAATAGAATGACGGCGGAAAGGGAGGCTGCGGATAGCCAGGCTGCGGAAAGCCAGGCTGCGGAAAACCAGGCTGCGGAAAGCCAGGCTGCGGATAGCCAGGCTGCGGATTGCCAGGCTGCGGATAGCCAGGCTGATCGGGAGGCGGATCAGTCGGACTACCGGTGAAGTCAGGCTGGCTAGGCATGTCATCAATGCCATTAGGGATGTTGTCATCAAGCTCCAAGCCCTCGTCTTTAGCTGGCTTTTCAGCAATGGGCTGGTTTCCGCCTCCAGGAGCCTTGTGTTTCTCGTCTAATAGCCCTGGGCTCGTGTGATTCTTCCACTTCTCGACACATTGGTCCATAGCGAGATAGGATAGGTCAACCTGCTGAGCTGTTGTGCTCATAGGTCCCTTATGCCGCTTAAGACCCCTTGCTCAATAGTCAGCGGCCACGTACGCCTCGAAAGTATATAAAGTCAGGATGGAAAATGTTGCTTGCTCACCAGCCCGCGATAGTTAATGGAGTGTTGTTTTTTATTTCTGCGCCTGCGGACGTCAAATTCACGAGACCGAGCTTCTTCTTGTCTTTTGACATGTCGACTTTTTTCTCCAGGATCAAGAGGGCAATGTCGTTTCTCATGGTGGGTACGCCTTCGACGAATTGTTCGTGCACAATGATCCGCGCGATTTTAACGACTTGTCCGTCTCCCGGGTTCGACATATCAGGCTGGCCGTCTCTGCTCCTGACTGACTGTGTACAGCCTGTCAGTTCTCTGTGGTACTGCTGGTCTTGGCGAGATGAAAAGAACACTCGATACTCACCAGCGAGCCAGCCTTGATCTGATGCGGTGAATTGTGTTGAGGCAGGATACAATGGCCAGCAGTGAGGACTACCTGTGCAGTCAAAAGAGTGCCTCCACATGTATGATGGCCGTCTTGAGACTGCACGGAAACAAGGGATGGAAATTCCCCAGGTTTGACATCTTTCCCACCAATACTTCTCTCCTCGATGGATGCTGCCAATGCCAGAAGAGATTGCACGACCACAAGTGCTGCCGTGCCTTTGAACAGCATCTTGCGAGCGGTAAAGCAACAAAAAAATCGACGGGAAAAAGAAAAAAAGAAACGGATCAAAAGAATCCGAAGACCATGAGAAGAAGGGAAGGAAAAAAGAGTGTGTGTGAAGGACAGAACAACGAGCGACTGGCAGACTTACACGTGACGAACCCTTCGCGCAGTGCGTGTTCAGAAAAGAGACATTGCTATTATATATACGCACCAGCTTATCTAGTTGTAACATGGCGAAGGGAAATGGTTTGCATAACTCCAAGACCACACGCAGGACTGCATATCGTGTGCGTTTGTCATGATCCTACAAGATGTTCCTATCAGCTTGTACATGTCTACTTGCCGTGGGCCGACCGAGTCAGTGCCCTTGGGCTGCGCTGGTTAGCGCAATTATTGAGTTCCTGCGGATGACTTGGTGGTTCATGCCGCCGCTAAGACGCGAGTGGCGCGGCATTATGTGTCGTCGAGATGCCCCCCGGGCCAAACTGGGCCGTCACAAGTTGATGGGCGCATGATGGCGGCCCAAAGATGGCTGAATCTGTTAGCGGCGTCGAACGGCATGGACAAAGGGGGGTTACCCATTGCTGATCAGAGGCAGGCGATCCCTCGCCCTTCACATGGTAGGATCGTAGTCGCCCTTTCTCCTCACGCATGAATGTGGCTTTTCATGACAACCGTCGCGCAAGTCTGGGCTTAGCTCGGAAGAGGAATCGCAAAGAGATTCATGGGGAAGTAGTGTCCGATGCAACGTCGCTGCCTGGGGTCGCATTTAGCGTCCTCAGCACAGCCGACAATAGGGGGGGGGACTATGGAATCGATTGTGCTTTCTCAACTATGTTCTCCTCGATTGGAATGCTCAAAGCCGGAGGAGGCCGAAGAGGCCCGCCGCAGACGCCCCCGGGGGGTCCCGGAGGCCGGCGGGTTCTGCAGACTCCTAATCCTCAGACGATCAGTCAGTCGATCCGATAGCCGATCAGTAGTCGAGTCAGTCAGAAATAATTTTGAGGCCGAAAATGCGCGCTGACGTTTGACCGACCTCGGCTGTGCGCCGTTGTCAGTCCCAGCTTAGTGTGGTGTTTAAAAAAAAAAAAAAAAAAAAAAAAAAGAGAGAAAGAGAGGCAGAACCTTCACGATTCCATCAATCATGTACGCCGCTATTCCGTTGACTTGTCTTTTACCGAATTGCCCCAATTTTGACACCCTGTCGGCAAAGAACGGTGCAATAAGTCCCAAGAGACGGGGCGTCAGAAAGGCTCTTGTTCGTTGCTAGAGGGTGGACACGAAAGATGTGAATCATTACTGGACCAGGCTTGATGTGACGAGACTTTTATTTTTCATGTGACCTCGGACCCCTGAGCGTACCCGCCGTTTGCGTATTCGTCAGTACAGGCACTTGTTCTGGATAACTTTCCTTGTCTCCAACTATGCTCGCGCACCTTGTTCTTGGCGTGGTGGTTGACTTAGTGGCCCCCGGGCTGTCGCCCGACGCCTCTACTTTTCTGGTTGCGTGATGGTTCCCTCTCACAAGGTATAAGGGAGTTCACCGGTCAAATGGAATACTTCAAATCGAGGACACGTCTCCTTCCGTTGCAGCACGCCAGCGAATGGGGAAGAGGTCGACCGCCAAAGACAAAAGCACTCCTTGTTTGACGTCGCGTCCCAGGGGTACATGGAAAATCTACGATATTGAAACGAAGATGCCCTTCTGTGTTGGGAAAACTTGACCAAGTTCACTTCACGATTCATGTCCTCAAGATGTTGAAGTGACTTTGTTGTACTCCATCCCTCAAGCTCTACTTGCTTAAATTTGGTGCATAGATACATGGGGAGAAGTAACACAAAGAGGTGGAAGAAAGAATCTATCTAGAGATTGGCTCCCCCTGTCTGGCAGGACGACCCTAAGAAGAGAAAATTTATGCACTTGTGGCATGCCAATAGCCCTGTTGAGGATTTGTGCGCGATTGAGGGTAGCCACTGGGGATTTTGTTCACTCGCTGGGCTGGGAATCCTTTTCCCTACGCCTGCACCCCGTACGAGGAGTCCGGGCTCCATGATGACTCTTCGGCCTCGGATCGCGCCTCAACTTGATGCACCCCGTACGAGGAGTCCGGGCTCCATGATGACTCTTCGGCCTCGGATCGCGCCTCAAGTTGAGAGGTGAAGCGTTTCTTTCTCTGATGGTTGGGCTGCTTCTCAGGGACGGTTGGCCCTGACGGCTTCTTCTTGTTGCCGGACGCGCCCGTATCAGGCACAGGCTTCACCGGCTGCTTACCACCCTCAGTCTGCGCTTCATCTGTCGGATTCTCTCCATCCTTCGGGTCCTTCGGCTTCTTATCATCCTTCGGCGGCGCCTTGGCACCCTCGCACTTCCCCATATGACTCGTTATCCAATCGTTATAAAACCCAACCCTGGTGTAGGCACTAGGGATAGGACTGCGGCCTTTTTCGCCGGCGGGCGGGCCAAATGACGTTAGACCTTGAATTGCACCGTTCTCGTCAAACAGAGGACTGCCGCTGTCGCCCTGCGCCGTGTCGTTTGCTTTGCCACCACCGTGGTGTTCACCATTTTTGTCTTGGAAGGCGCCACCGGCGCAAATAATACTTTTAGCTGCATTGGGATTGCCTACACCAGCCTGTAAGCCCTCGGCACATTTCGCGTCGTCCAACGTTTCGATGTATGCCTCTTTGAGGTCTGGGCTTGTTGGACTGCCGGGAGTGTCCTGAGTCTTGCCCCTATATATTGTGTCAGACGTACTGAGCGGCCAACCCGTCTTTCTCCATGTTGTGTCATCATGTTTTCAACTTACCAGCCTGCAATGTGTAACTTGGTGCCGGCGGGCAATGTTTTTGCTGTCCCAATTGTCGCGTATTCGATGCCTTCGCCTTCCGGAACGCCTTCTTTCAATATGACAAGGCCAATATCATGTTCAAGCGAACGCTGTTGGTTGAACTGCTCATGCTTTACGACCCTCTCAACCTCGGCCGTTTTTCCACCTGATTCTGCCGCCTGTACGCACACTGTTAGCGGCTGGTTCTTCCTCCCTTTGTCCACTTGTTGCTTTCATGTCCTGATGTATGAAGCCGTGCTAAACAACTCAAGGACTTGCATTGCTTCAGCGGTCAATGGGACTGGGGAAGCCAAGCGTTGTACTTACTGATGACCCTGCCCGGATCGCCTTGAGTTTAATATGGTCTACGCAATGGGCAGCGGTAAGGACAGTACACGGATTAATCAGAGCGCCTCCACAGGTCAGTTTCGCGCCCGCAAGTTTTTGGTCTTTGTCTGGAGCTCCAGGCGCAGCGGGAGCTGAGGGTGTACCGCTTGTCGGCTCATCCTGAGGTTGCTCCAAAGGTTCATGCGGTTGCTGAGGTTGCTCCAAAGGTTCATGCGGCTGCTGAGGTTGCTCCAAAGGTTCATGCGGCTGCTGAGGTTGCTCCAAAGTTCCATGCGGCGGCTGAGAGGGGTCCAAAGTTCCATGCGGCGGCTGAGAGGGGTTCAAAGGTCCATGCGGCTGCTGAGGGCCCGAAGGTACATGCGGCTGCTGAGGGCCCGAAGGTACATGCGGCTGCTGAGGGCCCGAAGGTACATGCGGCTGCTGAGGGTTCTGCGGAAATTGCGGCGAAGGCATCACCGGGCCAGGTGAACCGCCCTGCGGGGATCGGGTGACAAGGCCCAGGACTCGGGCCACAAGAGGAGAGTAACGATCTCCGCGTGCATGCATTTGTCCGGTGTGGAAAGTCCCGGCTGGCGATACTGAAACAGGGTATGGCGATACATGACCACCGGATTGCGATACTTCTAGACCACTCCCGTCTTGCGACACTTGAACAGGATGCGATCCATGACCACCAATAACTTGCGGTTGTTGACCACCAATAACTTGCGGTTGTTGACCACCAATAACTTGCGGGTGTTGACCACCAATTTGTGACGGTGCTTGCGGGGGGCCCTGAGGTTGACCAGGTGGAGGTGTCTGTTCCTCGGGTTTAAGAAGGATGGCAACAGTCGATCCGTATTTCTTCTTCTTCGTTTCGTTTGAAATCTTGGCTCCCCCCACGATTCTTTTGTCGAGATCGAGAACCGCTGCTGTCGCCAGAAGGGAGTGCAAGACGACAAGCGTCAGACTGCTTTTGGCAACCATTTTGAAAAGTGGTGAATGATGAGTGTTTTGTTTGAACGAAAGGAAGACGAAGTAAAGAAGGAAATGGAAAGAAACAATGCAACACAAAAAGACCCAAAGAGGTCGAAGAAGAGAATGTTAAGTGCAAGTTGACCTGAACTTATCGAAGAGACGAACTAATTAGAATGTGCGGAGGGAATCCCAATCATTTATACAAGCTTGTACTTGCTTGCCAACTTGGGACCGGGCGAGAAAGGGGCGTGCCGGCTACGCCAGGTGATCAGACAAGATCGTCCCTACAGCGCCTGAACGACATGGCATAACGCATCCTCGCATAATGTTCGCCGCCGTCACTTATGCAACACCCACTCATGTGCCTATTCTGGTCCTTTGATCAGCCGCTGAGTCTCCAGAGGGAAGGGGAGGGGGGGGGACGTCTCAGGAACCTTGGCGGTGTCCACTGCCATCGCGGGGCACTTGACACATGCACATTTTAATTCGGCATGCGACAATGGGTGGCATTTGATGCTTCCAGGGAAAGTGTGCCGATCGGGGGGCTTGGATGCGGGATGCCAAGCGCGCGGGCGACGTCGAAGGGTATGCCGAAGGACACGCCCATCCGCACCGAGATTCGTCGCCGGCACCGAGGTTTGCCAAGGAAGACATGACGATGGTGATTGACGAGGGCCTCGTGACGAGATCGGGCCAGGTGTGGTTGACTTCGGCACCAGGATCGACGATTCCGGCTCGCCCACGCACACCGCGGCGGGCAGGCTCACTATGAGTATAACAGGCTATCGAAATGAATCGTGTTTCAACCGTGGGCAGCAGGAAGGGAAGCGGACACCGGATACTACTATTGAACGTCATCTACGCGTGTACGCGATGCGACTTACTGACTCGGCATGGGCAAAGACATGAATAAGCAAGGCGAATCTCTACCTGCATGCTCAATGCGGTCGTAGAATCTCCACAAATTATGCCTATGCAGCGTGTTTCAACTTGAGCAATCGGATAAGCGCGCGTACAAGAAGGGCTCGCAATGACTCGGCCCTCTTCGTTGATTGGTCGATGCACGCCGAGGCAACGTACAGAAGGGCAAATGAGAAGGCAACGTAGAAGCTTGAATAACACATAGTCGCGAAATAATCAGGGTTTCAAGGGTTGGACTCATCTCCAAGGGTCTTTGTGAGGTCATCAGCAATGAATGGGATTGAATGTCTGGCTTATGTATATGGACCAGGAGCGGACCCAGAATTAGAAAAGAAGGTACTTACATACATAGGTGCCTTGAGTAAAGTACCTAGTCAAGTACGGAAGTATTGCTCCAAACATTCTACCCGGTTAAATACTTGACATATGAATCATGTGGGTTGTTTATTCTGTGACAGTTTTATGAGCAGATATACACGTGACCACTTCTGTCTATTCGCGTCTAACAAGAATATATGCACGTGACCTGTCCTGTTCTTTGTACTCAACTGACAAGCTCTGCTTGTGAGAAACTATGAATAGATACATTCGAAAGCGGATACAACGTAGCAACGTCTGATGACGTATACATTCAGAGGAAGAAAAAAAAAACCAAGAAACGACAAAAAGTCTTTCCAGAGACTTGACCTCCTGTCTAGCAAGAGGCGCTTGAGTGAAAAGAAAATCCGGGTAAGTAGCGGTGTCTACGCAAACTTGTCAGAGACCCAAACAGCAGTCCCCCGGCAATGTCGAATGTTACAGGCTCCTTGACCAGGGCATCTATGTAGCAAACGTGACGGTAAACCCGGCATCTACCGGAGCTGGCTTATCATCTCCGGAAGCGTCTCGTGAAGATGCAAAACCTTGCGCCGTTGGGGGTCTTTGCAGTGGCCTCCTGCTGGGCCGTCTCTGCCTGCTGGGCCGTCGCCGCCTGCCGGGTAGTTGCTCCTGCCCGTCCGTAGGTTCGCTCGGAGTCGGGTTCGGTTCTGGCACCCCGCCGCCCTCGCCGCCTCCGCCGCCCCCGCCGGGCTTCTCAAGGTTGTCTTGGATGAATTTCATCAAGGGGCCGTCGATCTTGGCATAGACGCCAGGAGGCATTTGGTGGCGAGCTTCTTGGTTAGGGGTAGTCACGCCCCATGACGTGAGACCAACTTGTTCGTTCCCTCTCAAGATGGGACTGCCGCTGTCGCCGGGGGCTGTATCTTTGTCGCCACCGCCGGCGCACAACATCACCGAGTCCTTACCAGCCATTTCGGCTGCGGGCGAACCCCCTCCACCTCCTCCACCTCCTCCTCCTCCTCCTCCTGCTGGTGGTCCTGGCGGCCCTGGCTGCATTGGCGGCTGCCCTGGCTGCATTGGCGGCTGTCCTGGCTGCATTGGCGGCTGCCCTGGCTGCATTGGCGGCTGTCCTGGCTGCATTGGCGGCTGCCCTGGCTGCCCTATTGGTCCCATCTCTCCCCCCTCCATGCCTGGTGACGGGTTCATACCTGGGTTCATACCCGGGTTCATACCTGGGTTCATACCTGGGTTCATACCTGGGTTCATACCTGGGTTCATACCTGGGTTCATACCTGGGTTCATACCTGGGTTCATACCTGGGTTCATGCCTGGTTGTTCAAATTGAGGTGATCGTGGCACTAACAAATGTGATCTGGGTATTCCATATGGAGATGGACCTCCATCATCTCCCATAGAATGCGTCGTGTCACGACGTACTGTTGAAGACATCAGGCCAAGGCCACCTCCCATTTGAGGAGGAGGGCCTCCCATTTGAGGAGGAAGGCCTCCGGCACCGGGCGGAGGACCTGCGCCCCCAGGACCTCCGCCGCCACCACCTCCGCCGCCGCCACCTCCAGGGCCTTCCTTTGCCGCTCGATCGATTTTTCGGACACACTCCTTAAAGGGGACTTCAGGAAGGTCGGTCCTCTGGAGCGTTGGGCTAGGACCGCCGCCTTGGAAGCTTTGCAAACCCCTAGACTTGATAGTCAGTGGCCAAAGTTTTCGTAGCAAGAGTACAATTCAGATGTCTCTTACCAGCCAGCAGTGTGCAAACTGCCGCCTTGTCGTGGATATGACCTGCCACTGTGGCCAGATGATGGCAGATGCACGTAGTCGATGCCATGACCCTTCTTAATCGGCGTTGCCAATTTTAAGATGCCCACGTCATTCACAGGTATGGGACTGGAACTATATCCAGGATGAGATATAGCTTGTTGGACTGCGGATTTGACTCCTTGCGAGTCCGTGGAGCCCTGAGCCAAGATTGTTAGTCCTCACGATTTGTGCTTATTGTATCAAGTCCGAAAGCTGCGCCGAGCGGCCTGGAAGTCCGACACAGTCTCGGGCCAGCAACAGGACGCGAGAGACAAGTCTTTACTTACTGTTGATCCTGCATGGACCATCTTTGGTCCGGCAGCCACACAATGGCCTGCAGTAATGACTGTCCTTTCATCGGCCAGAGAACCCCCACAGACTTGATGACCTTGACCATCGAGAAGGGCGACAATGAATGGGAATTCACTCAGCGAGGCTGGCTCCCCATGGATGATCCTTTTCTCTAGAGGCGCTGCTGTGGACAACGCTGAGTGCGTGGCAATAAGCGCCACAACACTTTTATACAGCATCTTGGAGCCGGCAACTTTGAGACTCAGGAGCTAGAAGAGAAGAAGAAAAAGAAGAAGAAGAAGAAGGATGAAGGTACAAAATGAGGAGCAAGGAAGAAAAGAAGGCAAACAAAAAGTCTTGAGGTCTCGAGATACGCAAAAGGGAATAAAAACCAAGACCATCCAAATGAACCAGAACTTGCCGACGACTTCAGACGGCTTCCACCTGGCAAGAACATCTCCCTATATGTACATTTCCAGTCGCCTGCACTTCTTCCACATGGCAAAAAGGGGGATTCACAAGAGCCAACCACAGAACCGCAGCTTGTCTACACACGCATTCTTACGTTTCATTCATGCTTGGCCGAGCTGAACGTAAATGCATAACGCTGGTCTAAACGGATCGACGAGATGCGTGTCCTCGAGTTTCACGATTTGCCTATGCGAAGCGCGCGCCACCGCCCTATGTCGACCGTCCTTAAGCGATCGGCGTCAAGAAGCATTCATGCCCTCTCAGCATTGTGGCTGGAGGGTGCCCAACCCCGGATCAGATAACTGCCACACAAAAGAAGCGGGGGCGCGAAGGAGCAAAATGGACGGCAACGGATCCGACACCCCTCGAGGCGATCAAACGGCGTTGCTTATGCTCCGGCACTCAGAGGCGCTGCTTGGGCTATGCTATGCGATGGCGACATAGAAGCAAAATCGAAGAGGGGGCCAATCAGGTCTTGGCAGATATGCGATGGCGACATAGCAGCAGATGGAAGAAGAAGCAAGTCGAGTCTTGACGCATGGCCGTGCGGCCGGCGCTCTTGAGCCACCATGTCCTTTGTCGCCATCGTCGATCAGACGGGGATGATGTCAACGTTGCTTCGACGTCGATGAGCGCTCAAGATGGCGTTTCGTCGAAGGGCACGTGACGTGGTCGTTGCGCCTATATTGCGGGAAAGACTAATAGGACCGGATTGGGATAAGCGGCGCGCAATATGATCGAATTTGACGTAAGAGGACGGGGAATTGACGGACGCCGGTGATTGAGCTCGGCGCGCTAAATCGACAGAACGGGAATATGGCAATGGCTGTGTTGCTACCACACACATCCCTGCCTTTCTATGAGTTGATTCATTAAGTAATTGAACTCCGGTGGCGGGGAGGGGGGGGGATGGTGTGCTCAATCTCCATCGCGAGAACGGAATTGCGGCGAAGCTTGCTGCCCCGGATTTATTGCGCATGAAGAGTCAGATTCGTTCGGTATCAATTAGAAAGCCGATGTGTACTGTCCCCTTCGGTCGAAAGAGGCTCTCTCGTCATCTGCCATGGTCTGGTTCGTGAAACGCGACGTCGCTTGGCGGCTAATTGAGCACCTCCAGCGAAGGACCTTTCTTCAGGCCCTGGATAAGGCCCTGGCCCTGGGAAACCATTGCCCATGCTCTCATGGAATCTGCCTGATCAGTAAGGACCCGGCAAGCAAGTCCAAGGAATGCAACGTTTCTAGAGCATTTTCTGTTCCTTCTATGCTCTATGCTCTATGCATGGCCGACGTTGCGGGCCGGGAATGGATTTGCGCATGTCGTCTGGCGGGGAACATATCATGCATTCGGGCTCTCGCATCCAAGGCGACAGTTTCATACGAGTCAAACACCCTTGCAATTAGTCACAGATAAAATCCCGGAACCCCTATACGCGGTTGCCTCGGTCCTCGGACCCTGGTGGACGGTGCTGGTCGGCGTTGAATCGCGCGCGGTTTATGTCGGGAGCAAACCAAGAAGAAACGATGCTCACTTGATGGGCGCGCGTCGGGAACAAAGGAAGGCAAAGGGAGTCATGACGAAAAAATGATGCTCACTTGATGGGCGCGCGCCCCGTCGGGCCGCGTTTGATCGCGTTTGTGCATACGCGGACCCGGCCAAAGAGTCAGGCGAAGGAAGGTGGCAAGGAGAGCCCATGATGAAGAGAGGATGAGTCCCTTGATAAGCAATCATCCTCTTCAGCCCGTCCTGTCGCGTTCCATTGCGACTGGATTTAGCGGCCAGTCAAAGGCTCTCACCAAGGAAGGCGAGACACTCGAGTCAATACGATGAGATGAAGGGCACCTGTTAGGCAGCCCCTTGACTCTGTCGGACCGCGTCGGCGATTCAACGAGGTCATCCGACGAAACATTGTCCTTTTATGAAGGGACGAAGGGATGAAAGGATGAAGGGACGAAGAGATGAAGTGAAGGGTGAACAGGCAGGGGCATGGGTATCGAGGAACAATCTCGCTGCTCGAGGGGAGATGATGAGGAGGTGTAAACTGGGATTTGCTGGCCCACGGAGCAAACGAGTGAGCGAGCAGACGGCACGCACAGAAATGTTGCTGAGGATGCAGACAACACAACGTGCTAGTCGTCACTCAGGGTTAGGGCTGAGAGGAGTGAGTCATTGCCAAAATAAGCTGGCTCTCACTGCGATTGAACGAGCGAGTCATGGCAAGTCAAAGAGAAGAGACGTCGACAAATGATAGTAGGTGCGTGCCGTTAATTAGGGTTCAGAGGAGTCATTTGCCAGAATGAGCTGGCTCTCACAGCAATGCAATAAGCGAGTCGTGGCACTTCATTGTTTGCCCTCAGAGCAAGCCAATGTGCAATAGCAACCCAATGTGCGAGCCGTAATCCGGGGTTAATCGGAGTCATTGCCAGAATGAGATGGCTCTCACAGCGATTCAATAAACGATTCACGCCACATCATAGAGATGTCGCCACGGATGTGCTCTCGTAGCAACCCAATGTGCGAGCCGTAATCCGGGGTTAACAGGAGTCACTGGCAGAATAAGCTGGCTCTCACAGCGTTTCTAATAAGCGATTCATGGCACATCAAAGAAATGTCGCCACGGATTTGCCCTCGGAGCAAGTGAATGAGCGGACAATAGCACGTCAAAAAGACGTCGCCGGGGATCTCTCTCTCGAGCAATTGGAAGAGTGAGCAACTGGCTGAAAGAGCGAGTAACGGGCTCATCAACCTGAGAATTTAGCCCAAGAGCAACCCGACGTACGAGCTAGCATCCAGAAGAGGAAGTCATCACCGTCAGAATGAGGTGGCTCTTACGCCGAACGAATGAGTAAGCGATAGACGCAAGGAGAATGTCACCGGAGATTTGTTCTTGGAGCAAACGGCTGAGCAGGAAACGGCACATCAAGAACATGTCGTCAGTGATTTCCCTCGAAGCAGATGAATGAGCGAGCAAACGGCTCATCAAGATGTCGCTGGGCATTCGCCCCAGAAGCAATCCCATACGCGAGCTACGTCTCACCAAAAAAAAAAGGGGGGAGTCAGATTGAGATGTCTGTCGCAAGGAACGATTGAGCGAGCAAAAAAACATGACCTCGGGGATTTCATCGCCCTCGGAGCAACCCACGGGTACGGCACACGCCTTGCCAAACCTGTCGGTCCCCTCGGGACAATCGAGCGGTCGCGCCGTCAAGTGCCATTGGAAGATTGCTGACTCCTGGAGCCAAGTGACTGAGCCGGCCATCATTCCCAACGCCTGCTGCAAGGGATGTGTCGGTGCTCGGAGCAGCACTATGGACGAGCCATCGTGTCGACAGGTGCTGCGGGGGGCTCGCTGACCACCCGAAGCAAACGAAAGGATAGGTCATGATGCTACGAGCCTGCCACTGAGGAGCATGGGCCGAAGTCCCCGTCGCGAGCAGACACTGTCATTGCAGTCTGAGGACCAACACAAGTCTTGTGTCGGCCCTCGGAGCTGAGCAACGCACGAGCCGTCATTTCGTGAAGCGCCATCAAGGGACTCCGCGAACCGAGTCGATGAGCAGCCGTGAATCTGAAAAGTGGCTGTTGGGGATCTGCCGGCCCCTCGGAGCAAATGGATCAGCGAGCTGTCACGTCAGGGAAATAGGCCAATGCTACCCCTCGGAGTAAACGGTTCAGCGAGCCGTCATCAGCTTACACCCCGTCGGTCGGGACACTCGCTGGCTCCCGAACCCTCAATCAGCCAAAGTGACGGGAAGAAGCCCGACGATATCATGTACATGCCCCGAAGCCCGCACGGCACAGGTACCTGCATGGCGGCCCAGCCAACGCCCGTCGCGAACCTGCGCATACGCTAGCTCAAGATTGGCACCGCCGAGGAGGAGAGGGTTGGTCGCATGCGTCCAACGCCTGCGCGGGAAGGCTGACACGATGTCGCAAGCACCTGACGGCCAGCAGAAGCGCGAGGGAGCATGGCCGCGGGAGATGCGTGCGACTGCGAATTGTCCGTTGCGTCTTACGGCAAGAACGGGCCGAGCTGAGCCGACCCGTGACTAGTGATGATTGGACGTCAAGAGGTGTAGTATCGAGAAGCGGGCGTTGATGTTTGCTGCGCGCCGTTGCAATGCGTCGCGGATGACTTGCCTGAGGGACGGCGCGGGGCGCAGAATTTACCTGCCGGACATCGTCCCTTGTTGGGTGGCCAACTGCAGGAACCCGACGGCAGCCCCCGTGTTATAATGTACAATGCGTCTCTATTGTCGCGACAAGGCTGAAATGTTGTTGTTGTGGCCACATTTTCTTTGCCCACGCAGGAAACTTCGGTTGGGTATCCTTGCTCAGGTAAGGCTCAATACGGACTAGCGCCATGTTTTCCACGCTTCGCCGCCACACTAACAGGGAAGGCGGCTCTTGCAGACCAGAAAAAAAAAACTCACGATGTAATGGCGTCGAAGATGCGATTTGATCGTTCGTTTCGATACATCGTGCATGGCGCCTGGCTGATGCCTTTCTTGACGGGCGCCGGGAGGCTCGGAGTCGTCTTTTTGTTTTCTTCCCTGGCGCAGCTGAAATGGCCGGCCACGGAACAAGGGGGGGGGTTGTCGTTAGGCTCCTCCGCGTCCAGCTGATGGTCGTGTCAAGTCATTCGCCCGTCTCGTATCCGTTGACCCGGCCGTTATATCTCGGTATACGGCTGGTAAATTGTCTGTATCCTTCCCGGTCCAATTGTATGGTGTGTGTGTGTTTTTGTGGTGGATGTGTTGTGCGCTTTGAAGATTTGAGCCTGTTTAAATCTACTTTGCGTATATATACACTCACGGTCTTGTCCATCCTGAATGAATGATGAAGTTGTCGGCAGGCGCGAAACTCCCCTAATATACGCGGAAGACGTTCGCATGTGTGCGGCATTCGCAGCACTGCTCCCGGCTCATGATGAAATGTCTCGTGTCCGCCGCGTTGTTCTTCTTCGTGGCCTCGTGTCATGGCTTGTGCAAAGACAATACGCCACATGACCGCAGTGTCTGGTGTGGTCGCTCGATAGCAACCGACTATGACAATGAGGTGGTTGACACGGGCGTCACGCGTGAGTACTTCCTCGACATCTCCGACATGAACATGGCGCCAGACGGGATATGTCGCCCCGTCATGGCCATCAACGGGAGTATCCCAGGTCCGACTCTCGTTGCCGACTGGGGAGATACCGTCGTCATCCACGTTCGCAACGCCATGTCGAGATCTCGCAACGGCACCACCATTCACTGGCACGGCATCCGCCAGAACTTCACCAACCAAAACGACGGCGTCGCCTCCATCACCCAGTGTCCCGTACCAGAGGGGTCCTCCACCACATATCGTTGGAAAGCTACCCAGTATGGCTCGACCTGGTATCACGCTCACATTGGCTTGCAAGCGTGGGAGGGCGTCTCTGGCGGCATCATCATCAACGGGCCCGCGACGGCCAACTACGACCATGACCTCGGTATGGTGTTCCTGCAAGACTGGTCGCACCGCACCTCCGATCAATTGTACACGGAAGCACAGACAAACGGCCCTCCGAAGCTCGACAACGGCTTGATCAATGGAGCCAACGTCTTTGTGGCCAACAACGTCACCGTCGGCCAAAGGACCAAGTTTCGCTTCGAGCCGGGCAAGTCTCATCGCCTGCGGCTTGTCAACGCCGCCATTGACACGCACTTCAAGTTCTCCATTGACAACCATACCATGACGGTCATTGCGGCTGATTTGGTGCCGATTAAGCCGTACAAGACCAAGGTTTTAAACATCGGAATGGGTGAGTGCCACTGATCAATGCATGCCGAGTCGGCTCTGCGAGTGTGTACCGCGCCGTGCCGCACCGCGTACCGTTCGCGCCAATGCATCTGTCTCTTCGCCGGATCAGTGAGCTAACGCATTGGCCAGGGCAACGCTACGATATCGTCGTCACGGCAGACCAGGCCCTGACTGCCGATAGCTTCTGGATGCGCGCCATCCCGCAAACCGCATGTTCCGACAACGCCAGTCGCGACAACATCAAAGCCATCGTCTCTTACGGCAAAGCTGCCCATGAGCCCAACACCCTCGGCTATGCATACACGGACGCCTGTGACGACGAAACGAGCAACCTGGTGCCCTATGTCAGCAAAGCCGTGTCCGCCGCGAACGTGACCGACCTCCAACAAGTGACGCTTGCCAGAAATTCGGCGGGCCTGTTCAAGTGGTATCTTAACAGCACCACCATGTTTGTCGACTGGAGAAAACCGACGCTTCAATACGCCATTAACGGCTCTGAGCTGGTGAACAACACCAACGCCGTTTTTGAGCTCAGAGAAGCCAACCAGTGGGTGTACTTCATCGTCGAGACCAACATTTCCATACCCCATCCCATCCATCTGCACGGACACGACTTTTTCGTCCTCGGTCAAGGTGTCGGTGCGTATTCATCCAATGTGACGCTCAATCTGGTGAATCCTGCGCGGAGGGACACGGCCATGTTACCGCCGGCGGGCTACCTCGTCATGGCCTGGGTTACGGACAATCCGGGCGTTTGGCTGATGCATTGCCACATTGGCTGGCACACGAGCGAAGGCTTTGCCGTGCAATTTGTCGAACGCCAGAGTGAGATCGCCGGCATCACTGACTCGTCGTATGTGAGTGACACCTGTGACGCCTGGAGAGCGTACCAATCGAAGAATGCTATCGTGCAAGAAGATTCGGGGGTGTGAGAGTTGCCAAGGCCGAAGCCAGGCAACTGGGTTGAATGTACACTTGTAAATTGCTGTAAATTGTTGTAAATACCAAGAAAGTCTGTATCGTCACAGCTCATAGGAATTGAATTAATACAGGGAAACCCGCTCAACGAAAGATACTATATAACCAAACTTGTACGGTTGCATACAGGGTCGGAAATGTAAACATTGTCAATTGGCGGCCGGCAAATGTATTCTTCATCGCACCCCCTTCACCCCCTCGTCGTCGTTTGACATTTGCAGGGTAGGCGATCAACGAGAAGTCTTCGATAGAGTATGCATCGGCGAAATGCACACTGGCTCGGTCATCGCATGAAGAGAATCGCATACATTGAAAATGACGTACAAGAGTGAGTATTTTGTTCCGTTACTGGCAGCTATAGTGCTCCAAGTATCTGCAGTCCGAGACTGTTGCGTTTCTACATGCTTCAAATAGCGTATCAAATTGATGACACGGCGCGACGTCATTTCCGGGTGAGAGAGTCACGTGATAGATCATGCGTGCATCTTGCCTGTCCAATCACAACCCAGTCAATGTAATCTCGCTGCAGGAGGCGTTAAGGCCATCGGACAAAATCATCCAGGCCAAGCGATTGTACAACACCGTCGAGCGGCGCGCCACTGCCAACCAAGAACTTGCCGCAGTATCGTCCTGCAGCGTTGCATATCAGCCACAGTCAGCGCGACAACTTGCGCTATCGAGCATACGCAGCGTCGAGGCACGAACCATGGCGCCGGCTCTGCAAGCCTCCGCGGGTATGCTTCTGCGACGACAGCTCGTCCGAGCTCCCAGCGGCACCAGTCCCTTCGTTGCCGCGGTCGACCGACTCATGGTCACCCATCAGAGCCAGAAGCGGACGTACGCCACTCCAATGGGTCCGCCTCCCAAGAACTTCAGAACGAGTAAGCGCGTCGAATGGCCCGGCGACAGAGACAGCTTGTTGGACCGGCTGGGCAAGTACTTCCTCATGACCGAGATGGCCAGAGGCATGTACGTCCTGATGGAACAATTCTTCAGACCTCCGTATGTGTTCTTGCGTGCGAATAGCCTGCGACACGTCAGGCTTGACTCGCTCAATGGATGAGCTGACAGCTACACAGCTACACCATTTACTACCCCTTTGAAAAGGTACCGAATGCGGAGAGAACGATACACAAGTTTGCTGCCGACAGCATAGTAGAGGCTGATACGATGACAGGGCCCAATTTCCCCCAGATTCCGTGGCGAACATGCCTTGAGGCGGTACCCTTCGGGTGAAGAGCGTTGCATCGCATGCAAGCTCTGTGAAGCGGTCAGTCTGCAACTGCAGCCAGCAAATGCCACATCTACACGATCGAACAAATAGTTAACAGCAACCCCCAGATATGTCCCGCTCAAGCCATCACCATTGAAGCTGAAGAGCGTGCCGACGGGTCGCGCCGAACCACCCGCTACGACATCGACATGACCAAGTGCATCTACTGCGGTTTCTGCCAGGAATCCTGCCCGGTCGACGCCATCGTCGAGAGTCCAAATGCCGAGTACGCTACCGAGACGAGAGAGGAACTGCTCTACAATAAGGGTCTGTCGCACCATACCGTGTCGTCGTTGCCGTGAAGTCTTACTGATCCCCGGACAGAGAAGTTGTTGGCGAATGGGGACAAATGGGAGCCCGAGTTGGCTGCTGCGATTCGCGCCGACGCGCCATACCGATAGCCTCTGCCACCAAGGAGTAAAACACTTGTAATTGTGCAAAATGTAGTGAGGCAAAGCGACCGATACGCGGATGATGGAAGGATGGAAGTGGACGGTGGCACCCGGCATGTCCTACTAGCATGGCAAATCGACTTCATAAGAGCGGCTACAGCATATCGTGCAAAATGTAATCAGAACCTCATCAAACAAAACTTAGAGCCGTGTCCAAGCCGGACTCAATGAAGACTTGAACATATGGAGCTCACAGCATCTAGACTTTGCACATAGCGAGGTCCCAGTCCTAAAGCTTCATGAGGACTGGACTTCTCAAGTTCTTTACACCTACCAACCTGGGCACCTTTCCAGCAGACATTTCTTCATCGCCACTCTTCCAGCAAGTTTGACTCCAACCTATTTCCCCCAACACGACATCTTCATCGAGAGTTCACCGTCCCCTACCCACCCAGTCCGACCCGGCCGCCAGCAGCACCATGCAGCTTCCCGCCCATCACGTGACCCCAACTCCCAACCCGGCAATCACCTCTCAGCTCCAAACTCCAAAATTTCCACACATACCCGGCGCGCCCCCCCCCCTTCCCAACTCCATTCACCTTCCGCAACATCACCACCATGTTCCGCACCACGATACTGCGCTCCATGCGCGCCTTCACCGCGCGTCCTGCCCCGCGCGCCATCCTGCCCCTACGCACCATGCAGCTGCGTTTCTACAGCGCCAGCAGCCTCGCCAAGCCCGAGGTAGAAGGCCGCATCATGAGCCTCCTCCAGGGCTTCGACAAGGTACTGACCCCTTTCACTTCCCATCTGCAGACACTCGCTAATGACACAGGTCAACGACGCCGCCAATGTACGTTCATCTGGACTTGTGACGAGAGAGACCACTAACGAGGCAGATCAAACCGGCCGCGCACTTCGCCAATGACTTGGGCCTCGACTCGCTGGACACGGTGGAGGTGGTCATGGCCATTGAAGAGGAGTTCAGCATCGAGATCCCCGATAAGGATGCGGATTCTATCCACTCAGGTGAGTTGTGGCGATGGTTGTCGGGGCGGCACTGACGGGTTTTGTAGTGGACAAGGCGGTCGAGTATATCCTTTCGCAGCCGGATGCGCATTGATGCGTGGGGATGGGCCTGTATTTGTATTGTGGAGGGGAATAAAGCATTTGCATGATGGGGGTCCTTGGGCTGTGTTGATGTCCGTGTGTGACGTGTGTGTGTCCGGATTTGGTGCCTGGCCCGCCCACGATGTAAACATTGTCGACTTCGGTGCGAGGGTTCATAAACGATTGAGAGAATAGGAAACTGTGTCCAGATATGGTGCTTGGACTGACGCCGAACGTACGTCCGGTTTGGCTTGCGTTCGATGGTGTTCACAATTACAGTGAAGAGAACACAGTGAATGGAGGGATGTGTGTTCAGGTATGGTGCTGTTCTACTCCGGTAAGACTGATGGGAGGAGAGTCTCCGGCCCCTGGTGCGGACTGACCCGGACGTCAACGTCATGGACGTGCCTGCGGTATGTATGATGGTAACAGAGTAGACTTAGTTGTGATGCTGCTCTTTCCCCAGTAAGAGCGAGGCTCCGACCTTGCCGTGGCCCTTGGCGCCTTGAAATGGCCCAGACTTCAGTATTATCAACTTGCGTACCCACGGCGACATATACACGGCCAAAGAGCAGACTTGTGTGCGATGATGTTGTCAGAGCAGACTTGTGTGTGATGATGCGATTTCACTCCGCTCAGACTGATGAGTCGAGTGTCCCCCCGGCCCTTGGTGCGGACTGTACCTACGGCAACACATACCGGTACCCGATCAGACTCGACCACGGCTCAACGAGGGCATATACGTGCTTCCAATGCCATCAACCCCGCAGCTCCAAAACGAACGTCCTCTTGGAGGACTTACAGGTGCCATCCCCAGTCGTCTCGCGTGCTCATACCCCCTCTGGACGCATCAAGTTCACGGATTTGTTGCCCTATCACTGTAGAGAATACACTAATAGGGGTGTATGAGTGCCCTGTACTAAAACGCAGGCATACATGCTTGAATTCTAGGCACTGCGACTCGGGGCGGCGACATTGGAACTCAGAATGACCGGGGCGTGCATGGGTTGACTTGGGTGCGAGACGGGGGGATTTGAGCCGTACGCTTAGACTTGCGGTTCGGCATCTGCTCCAATGTCCATTCGTGTGGTTTACCAGCTGCGAAAAGGACAAACAGATTGGTCTTCCTGGGGCGTGAGCCTCCGTGAGGAGATACGAGCTGCGAAAAGGACAGACAGAATGGTCTCCTCAGGTCGTGTGTATGACACGCATGTGGGTTGCGAAAGGGGATAGATACAGTCCCTCAAGGTAATTCCGACCCAAAATGTATGCGATATGAGGCAGAGATGGGTCGGAATTACCCATGGTGATTTCAGCCAGGTCGTGCCGACCAGCGAACGGGACGCGACGACACCCGGATCAAATAAGGTGCCCACCCTTGCCGTCTACTCCTATTTATGTAGTTGGTCATAAATACAAAAGGACCCCCGAACATGTGCCACCCAATGCTGTAGATCGTCATCATGAACGCCTGTTCTACCGACATTCCCGTCCCAAAAAGCAATGATACGGCGTCCTTCTTCCCATTATGCCAAGATTACCTTCCCAAAAAAAACAAGGACCCAGCAAAAAGGCCATCGAAATAGCACAAAAAGAACAGCCAGCCCCTCGCGCCGAAGTGCCCGAGCGAAAGCCAAGTTTTGAGCACCTGATGTAGAGCCGTCCTAGGGAGGTCTTTTTCGTCATTCCGATTTTTGGTGAGCCGTGATACTCCGTTGCTGAAGGGGAAAGAAAATGCAGGGATGGCCGGTCCGGCGAATATGGCAGCCGATGCGGGCAAGTGTTGAGGACCCAGAAAAGTAGAAAAGGAAAGAGAAAGACTTCGAAAGAAGAGGAGAAAAGAAGAGATTGTCCCCCCCGCTTGCTGCCCTGAAAGGAAAGAGAGAGGAAAGGCGCCCCAGGTCATGCAACAGATGAGCGGACACTATTTCTGCTTGGGCATACCCTCGTTTGCAGTGGCAAACGAATGCGAGCCGAAGCATTATTGTTCGTCAAACATGCGCGAAACCCAAGGGCAAGTCAGGGTCCATTGACCGGTACTGACCCGCGATTCTCCTTCGGGTCCGCACTGGGCACGCTCTTGCCTGCAGCAGCGCTGGCGTAACTGCCCAAGCTCCCCATGTTGAGGCTGGCGGAGATTCTCTTGCGCATGCGCGTGCTCGATGAGTCGTCTTCGTCCTCCATTGCAAAGACAAACGCCGGATCTTCCTCGTCGATGGGGGTGGTGAATCGACCCGTCAACGAGGAACTTATGCTGCCGCTCGAGACGTGGCGTTCCATGCCACGATCCCTGCCAATTGGAGCAAGGTTGCTTGACGGCATTCTTGCTGTCGGGGGATGCAGGTATGTGCTGGGGCTGAAACCGCCAACATCGTCGATGCGGCTGCGCTGTAGTTGTTGGGACAAGACGGACATGGGCTCGGTGGTGGTGGCGGCGGACCGTGCCGTATGCGGCCGGCTGTTCGCTGGCGAGCCGGCGCTCTTGTCATCATCGCCCATTTCTTTGGCGAGCGTCGATCTGCGCAATGGGCTCCCTACGTGGCCAAAAGCCGAGCCTGCGCTGCGGGCTGCCTTGACCGCGTCTTCCTCGTCCTTTTGACGTTGTTGAAACAGCGGCCCCCAGCGACTGGGACTGGTGCCCACAGGACTACCGTACTTTGCAAAGCCATCGGCGACCTGGTCGACCTCCCGCATAGAGCCACGTCGAGCCTTTTCGGCTGGAGTCAAGAGGTCCTGGAGGTTTTCCGGCACATAATTTTCGGGGACGTTGTCGTCGTCGAAAGCAAATTCCGCCTCCCAGTCCCTGTCCACAGATGAAGTTTTCGGCATGCTCGCGCTTAACATTCGAGGCTTGGCGTACCGGGATGAGTGCATCTGTCGCTTCCCAAAATGCTGATCGCCGATCGCGGACTGCGAGTTGGGAGGGCTGTCGGTCGCATGTGGCACAAGATGCTCGGAAGATCCAAAGGCCGACGTGTGCAAAAGCTTCAACGTCTCCGAGGTCCGTGAGTCTGTTGCGTTGCTCAAAGATGGCGTAGGGGACTCGAGTCCAAACTTGGAAGGTACAGACGATGGCCAGGGTGCTGCGGGGAATCGAGCAGCGTTGGAAATGCCATTGGAATCGAATGAGGCGGGCAGAGGGGCGTCGTGTATAGACAAGCCCCTGCCGTTGGCTGGGGAGAGACCGAAACCCAGACGCGTGGCATCGTCTTCACGGGGCGAGCCGTAGTTGGAATGCGCGAAAGGAGAGTCGTTGGAAGGAATGCCGTTGTCGAGACTTGGCTGGCGCATGAGGTGATGAGAGCGATTGCGATCATCACCAATGAAGGCGCCCGAATAGTTGCCGCCCGGCCGATCGGCGCCATAGAGCGAACTGGTGAGAGCGCTGGCGGACGAATGTTGATATAAGTTGCTCGATGCTGGGGCTGGGGACGCGGAGTCGGGTCGACCGGCTAGACTCATCGGGCTCGCGCCAATCGTTACGCCATTCTTGCCGTAGTTTATTCGTCGACCGTCAGGCAAAATATGTATGTTGGCACATTTTGGACCGAATTTGCAGTTCCCCTGCAAAGAGAGGACGAGGAAGTATGTCAGCTGCCACATCGCCCAAGAGAAAAGAGCAAAAAAAAAAAAGGCTTCACATGTCATCAAAGACCGTAGCAGGAAGGCAAGGGGGGAATTTGCTCGACTCCGACAAACCTTTGCGAAGTATTTACAGACCGTCTCAGAGGCGGTGCCAAGATCATGGCTGAAAGGGCAGGCGCCGCCAGCCTGGCAGGCGCTTTGGCGGAAGAATTTGCAGGGAACGTGAGAAGTATCTGGCGGGGAAGACAAATAATCTTGTTAGCACATGCACGGAGGTATCGAAAGCTAATAGATAGTCCGCAGTGATAATGCATCGCCTTGTCAGACTAGCAGATTCAGTGATGGAAAGCTTCGTGGAAGAGGTTGGGCGGGGAGATAGTTGCCCAAACGCAGCTTCATGGCCATTGGACGAACTTTGTTGTCTGAGAAATTATTCCGCAGAAAAGAGAAGAGGGTGCAAAGGTTTAGAAAAATCTTGAAAACGTACTTGGCGGGCTTCGTGGCATGGCGCCGGATGAGGCATTGCCCGCAGCCCCATTGAGGATATTCAGGCTTCCGCTCCGGACATGTCGGTATTCGGGCATGACGGCGGAAGGAATTGAGTGTCGAGCGAACGGTGATCTCCTCCTGCTTGAGAAGAGGAGAGGTGGTGGGGGGAGGAGACCAGGACCGGAGGGAGGAGAAGTGAAGCCGAGAGGGAAGGTGGGGAGAGGGGACGACATTGCCGAGTGACGATCCATCAATCGGTTGGTGCGGTCAACGGTCTGGATTTTGTGGTTCTGCCTGGTGGGCGGCCGGACAGGCGAGGGAGGAGGGCACTGGGCGCTGAGCATTGGACACTGGACAGGGAGGGAGAGAGGGGGAGATTGGGGGCGCGGCCAATCAGCGGCAGTAGCTGGCGTCTGGCTGGGCGCGCGCTGCGGACCGATCAAGCCAGGCCAGGCCAGGCCAGTCAGGGCAGTGCTGGCGTCAGTCAGTAGGCACTTAGGTACCAGACGGTGAGCCACCAGTGCCTCCGTCGCTTCGGGCGGCGTTTCAGGGGCTCGTTGTGATAGTGATAAGATTGTTCCTTCCGGGTTTGGTGCCCCTCGATTAGCCCGAAGCTGGTATGTCACCCCTCGGCCTCAGATATTGCGGCGTCCGTCCGTCTCCCGCTCAGAGGCGTAGAAAAGCTTCGTGTGGGGGGGTGACTTTGTCAACCGAACCCGATAATCTGGCGTGGGGCTCGACGACAAACAAGGCCGGGCAAGGCCTGCTGTCTTTGCAATCATGTCGTCAGCTCGTGCACAGAAGACCCATTACATGTTTGCTGACCTCTGCTCACCTTTCTGCCGACCACGGAAGTGACGGAGTGCGGAGAAGTGGCGTTTTGTATGACAGGACCGATTATCTCGTGCGACTCGACCTGCAGCTGCTTTGGAGAAGATCTGCAGCCAGGTGGGCCTTGCAACGTGACTGGTCAGATATGGATTCGCTTCTCGTCGACTTCGTAACTGGCGATGATGACTTGCAAGCCGGCCCGAGTCGTTCTCTTCCGTGGCAAGAGGTAGCTGTCCAGAGATGCTCAGTCAACGTTCTGAGTCCAGACGGCGCATCTGGGGGGGGGGGGGGTTTCCCGGTGAGGGCGCCAGTCTTTGTCTGACCTCGATACGGTTAACGGGCTATGTCATGGTCCAGCAACTGTCTCTCGAAGGTCTCGACGCGGATCAAAACCATGTGACCTCTCTGGTCGTCAATCGCTGAGTCCGGCGGCGAGAGGTCTTGAGGAAGCTCGGCCCCCAGAAACTGGTTCTGCTTCGTCCCAGATCGGAACTTGTTCCAACTGAGAGCGAGGCACGGCGAGCGATAAGAGCAGAGCAGAGACTGATGCCAATCAGTTGTGTGTACAATTTGTACTTGAATGGTGGCGATGCCAATATCAGGGCCGACTGGCCTTTTATGGACCAAAAGCCTGCGCAGGACGCTCGGGCTATCACATCAATATTTGGTATGCACCCACACCCGCGAGGGCATGCACGAGACCAAGAGCCTTGCCTCCGAGCCTTGCCTCCCTCCAACAAGCCACCCGCCGAACAGGAATTGCAGGTCATCCGGCACACATGCACGAGCAAGGGTGAGGAGAAAACGACGGCCCGCACATCGAGCCCTGCTGCTGCGGCGAGACAAGGGAGCAAATCCCAATTCGATACTTGATACAACGCCAGATTCTGATTTTGAGCGCTATATTTAGGTCATCACCTGCGAGACATCCTCTCCCTATGACGCCGACTTCACATTCAGGGCATACAGAACCAGAGGCCAATGGTGAATGTCACACCGGCACCTCTGAGAGGCCGGGACAGCTCGTACCTCTTCTTGCCCGGAATTCCAGAGTAGGGATATGGTCACAGCATGTATCGCCGTTGTCTCGGGACGGAGTATTGTGGCTTTCCATCTTTATCCTCAGTTGAGCCTGGTGAGGCGGCATCATGGAGAAGACATCGGACCCCTGCCTCAGAATGGATGACCAGAGAATCGGCCCAAAGAATGCGCTCGGCGTAACGCGGGCGCAGCAGTGCGAGATGGGTGTCGTTGATCAGGTCTGGCCGCTTGGCGGTCCGAGTATAGCAGTCTGCATTCCAGACGACACATGGTTCTGCGGCGTACCGACTCAGAGTACCACCATGTCTGTCATACTTGCCTTGTCCGATTTTTTTGATTTTTAATTTTGAGTCTCTTTTTCGCCGTTGGGTGTCGCCGTTGGGTGTCGCCGTTGGTGCGCGGTGCGGCACGGGGCGACGCGAATGACACAACGGCGGCGAGAGCAAGTCGTGCGATAACGTCACTCAAGCTGTGCACATGTAAGTAACGTGAGAATGCAGCCAATGCTCGGGCGGAAAGCCGCACGGGCAGCGCATTGCTACATCATGTGTATGGACCATGTGTATCGGCACTCGGGCCAGACAAGCTGCGAGTTGCCGGAAAGTATGCGAGGCCTGCAGCCGCGTCCGGACTGCGAGGCAACACTGCCCAGCAGTGTGGATGACGCTTTCGTCGTTCCCAGGTGTTGCCGGAGAAGATCAATGGTTGCGGAGAGCTGGTGGCAGGATATCAGGATATCAGGGTGTCCCGGTACAACGAGAGATTGGTCCGCCCAGGCGCCGCATGGGTGGTTCATCGGGATCGTCGTACTACAATGCGCCTGCCAGTGCCGGGGCCTCGAGCGGTGTGCGTTCGTATTTTCATATCGATGCAACCGCCGACGTCGGGAAACCTGGCCCGAGTGTGTCAGCGGGTGTGCCCATGCCTGGCTCGCCAGCCATGCTTGCCTGGTGATGACATGGGGATGCGGCCCTATGGCCGTGTCTTACTCTGCGACGACGGGTTGATGTTGTGGTCCGAGAACCCGAGTACAGGAGAACCCGACGGCAGCAGTTGCGTTGGTCCAGTGGACACTTCGCGGTGGTCGTCTGTCGAACGAAAGAAAGGCATCGCGATACATCGAGGCTCTGGTGTCACGAACCGCGACGAGTTATGGCACACAATCCATTTTGGCCCCAACGTGTCTCGCGGGTGAGATCTCGGACGGTTGGCTGCTTGGCTGCATGGATTGTGTTGTGCCGACTGGATGGGTGGCTCCTTCCCAGCCTGGCAGCAACTGTCATCATGGATCCCCCTGCAAGAACCTGGACGTCTGGCCCGCCAATCGTCGTCCTCGACCCGTCCGTCAGTGAAGAGGTCGAACTGACGTGAATGCATCCTGTTCCAGCCAGGGTTCCGATCCGAACTCTCGTTTCACCCAACCGAGACTCCATCCTTTTCACGGCAAATGTTCCCCAGGATGTCACTTCCAGCTTCCTACTGGTCAGTTCATGGCCGTGCATGAGGACCGGCACATTCACATTCATCCCGGTGTGCAGCTCGAAAACGTTGACAATCCCATCCCTTTTTTTGGCCAAGCACGAATCGAACGAGGTCATCGAGGGAAACTTCGACTGACCCTCCTTCATCGCAAGTTGCGGACCGTCTTTGCGGCCAACAGACTCGCATCTTCTACTCTTTATTCGCGTCGCAGCATGCGGAGACGCAGGAGCCACGATGGATCAACGTGCCGGCATTGCCACGATCAACCACGCGGAGCTACATGCACCACACCACACCAAGGCGACGTGCATTCTTCGAACCGGGCCACCCTTGCGCTGCAACCCAAACCTTGTTCTGTTGCCGTCCAGATAAGCTGCGGCTGTCATGTACACACTCTGTCCGGAGTACGGAGTACATGCATCCATCTATACTCCGCACACATGCGCGTACATCCTGAAGCACGTATTGCATGTCTACCTTGGGAAGGCTGGGGGTAAAGTATGTCACTTTGTCCTTTGTGACAGTCCGCACGATGCCATGATCATCGCCCCTTGCGCCGGCAAGTGCTACCATGTCATTCAGCAGCATGTACGTCCTCCATGTCGAGTTGAGCATCAAGTGTCATCGGCTTGGTCTGTCATGGCAAACGACGCATGCTGGGTGTCGTCCACGTTGAAGCTTGCACGCACGTCATTGCCTGCCGCACACGGTTTCGGTCCATCAGAACATCCACTTTTGCGCCTCGAAGCTCGATATTTGCGAACATCATATACACATCTTGCAACGAGACTTGGCCAACTTGTCAATGACCACGCGGTCCAAGGCCATGTGACCGATATCGGTTGGCTCAGGATGACTCTGAGTGGCAAAAATTGGCAAAGTCCGTACAGGTACGTAGGATGGTTGGTTTGTATTGGATCGCGAGGCGCTCAGCACGCTCCCCGACTTGCAGTTCTCAGTTCTCTGCGACTCTGTGCTCGAAATACCTGCCGGGACGAGGTGAGCCCAGGTCCGCCTACCAAGCCTGGATTGTCGACATTTCCCCAGCTCGGTTAGACACGTCGTATTGACAGGTAGAGGGACAACTTCACCCTCTATTATCGGCGGCCTTCCAAGCGATGTGGTTGGCCCCTGCTCATCTAGCGCCGAGACATGTTTGTGGGGTCTGAATCTGGTTCAGATGACCCCTCCTGGCCTTGCCCTCCAACGTCTCTGTCTGTCCCTCATCAGGTCCTTTGCGGACCAAAAGACTCTGTCAACGGAGAAGAGGTCACACAAGTCTGCATGGATCGGTGTGCTTCCGTACCCTCCCCTCCACCTTGTTCTCCTTGGACGTGCTAGTGCTACCGGCCTAGCTGGTACGAGATGGACTCGTGATGGCCATTGGTCCGTCACCTTCAATGCCAGAGCCACGCCACCAGAGAAATGCGCCTTCACGGCGAAACGCAGGTCGAATGGCGAATTGCGCTGCATCCGGTCATGTTCGTGCACCCATTTGTCAATACACACACACGCACGCACAAATTTACAAATACATATGCGTTACACATGTCGAAAGAGCGATAAACGCGGACCGTGAGCTAGCCGCAGCGACCAACGCCACTCCTGATCAGGGCAGGTATTTGAGGTGCGTCAGCCGTTTCACGCCATCACGCATCCATATCTGCGCTGCTGGTCTGGATGACCGTTTTTCTTTGCTCTAGAGATTTCGATTCCCTTGCGTCCTTGCGTCCCTCTGGCCATGCAGGAACCTGCGCAGATTATCCGGCAGCCCCGTGGGCCCGCATGCAAATCGAGGCTTTCTCTCGGCGCTGCGGCTTTGCCAGGGAGTCGGAACTCGAGATGAGGAAAGTAAAAGAGACGCCACGACTGCAAAAGGTGAGAGACGGCGCGTTGCCTCCCGTTCCACGGCTGCTACCGTGCATCCGCGACGGGACATTCCGCCAACGCCGCCCGGTTCGTGGGACAGTTTCTTCTGCCAATCACCCCCTAATTCGCTCCGGCATGAAGAGAATCATCCTGCAGTGAAGTCGGTGGCTTGCCTTGTTCATGCACAAAGTTCAGAGCGGCAACGATACAAGGGTCAGCAGTGGTCAGCAGCACACCACCTACCCTGATTGCGCCACCAGGTTGCCTCGTCTGCGCCACATACCGTGCCTCTAGTTTCTGTGTCTTGTGGAAAACGGAGCCAGCCATTTCCATGCATGTCAAATCGACGTTGCGCTCCGTTGACCTTGACCTGTGGACGTCACCTCGATGTTGTGCCGTCATGGCTTGCTCTGCTGCCTCCGCCTCCTCACCTGCTGATACACTTTTCGTCAATGAACCCATGCGCCGGTCATGATGTCAGCTGGTTGAGGCAAGGACAGCGAAAGCATCCCTCCTCGCCTCGGCAATTGCGCCAACATGGTGCATGGTTGTTGAGCCACCTCAAGCCAGTACACAGCCCGGCGGTGGATGGTCCCGATGGATGCTCAGTCCCCCGGCACGGAGCTTTCTCCATCAATATACTCGCCCAGGGATGCTCGCTCCTGCTATTGGATCTTCTGGGGAGCTGGACGCATATTGGCAGCACACCACGAGCCTTGAGTGAGGAACCATGGACTGAGGTACTCCATAGAGCCCTTGCACAACCCCGTCGAGTAACGACCGCTGCAAGTCTTGGCAGAGCCGCGTGCTAAAAGCCGAGGAAGACAAGTTTTCTCGCGGGAAACCCGGCGATGCTGCTGACTCCAATCCAGCCCCGACATGCCTGCTTCCTCAGAACAGAACAAGTCTTTCTCTCTCCCCCGCTCGCTTGTCTGAAGATGAAGCAGGCATATTGCACAGGAATCGGTATCCTTGGCCCATCCAGGGTCGTAGGGGTCTACTATCGTCGCTGTCTAGGATACGTCGACCAGATTACGTACCACATCGTCGGGTCTCCGTTCGATCCGGAGTGGAATTGGAACATGGCCGAGACTCATCATCGACGTGTGCAGTTCAACGATCTTCATCCAAATCGAAATCAAATACTCCTGTCCTGCGCCGCACACACTGCGAAGCTGCGTTTAGAGGTGAGACATTGGGGGCATTTTCGCGAATCACTTGCACGGCTGACCGGGGTTATTGGCGCTGCAGCTCATACTTTCATCGCCTGAGACTTCATCTTGCAATGCAAATGGAGGCTCGAAGACACCTCGGTCCGCATAATCTCTGCAATGGTACAGCATTCACGACACTAAAAGATGACGGGTCTCGATCAGGAATCTTGAGCAGATGGAACGAGCCCTTTGTCATACATGAAGAGAGCTTTCAGCACGTAGACTTCGGAGAAGACAAGCATTGGACGCTTGTGCTGGTCCAGGCTCAAGGCACGAGGATGAGGGAGACAGAAGATGCTTTAGGTAGTCTGCTGTTAGACATCCTCCACATGATCAGTGACGCCTACCAGATCCTTTAGGCCTCTCTCTAGCGTGGCACGGGACCCGTCGCCGCGTCAGCTTATTGGGTTCACTCCAATAGTCGTCTGCGTGAGGTACCTTGTGCAAACAACCAAACCAGCGTCTAGGACTACTTGGGCCGCGCGCCCGCGCGGGGATTGGGGGGGGGAAACCAGAACTCGCTGGATCTAGTGTCGGCCCGCAGATAAGACAATCGCGAAGACAACGACGGATGTTCTCCTCCGACGACGTTGAGATAACACATGAGCAGATGGGCAGCCTTATGGTTCGCACAGTAAAGTAGACGTGATCAAATCACCTTTGCCACTCAAAACATGTCACATCGGCTGCGTCGGCTTGCTCGGCCTCGCTCAATCGTCAACTCGACATTGCACGACAAACGGCCCAACTCGTCGTACTCGACGTAGCTGTCAACGTAAGGCGGCATTCCGCCCTTTTGTGGGCCTCAAAGCCGTGTCACTGAGGCCACCACACACATGCCGCTGAAGGCCAAGACGTCTTGACGCAAGATGAGCGCGGCAATGCGCCACGATGCGGCATGTCATACCGTCGCTGGGAGGGTGGACCATGTCCCTATGATGAACGGCGCGCGCTCGCAATGAACTTCTTTCCTGTTTTGGTACATTATTTTTTTTTGATTGGTGCAAAATGCGCAGACTAGTCTCATTTTGGAATTGCCCGTCTGGCGTGCTCCAGTCGAGTAGGGCGGTTGAAGTTGGCGCTCAGCTTCCATTCCATTGACCTACTTACTTTACATCAATTTGTTGGTTCATGGGCGCTGCAGACAACTATCAGCTGGCCGTCGGCCACTGCCATTGCCAATGCCACCGTCTTCGTCGTCGAGAGTCTTGCCGTGGATCCAAGGCAAACATGCCCGCTCGTCCGCGTCCTATGGCGGGCAGGAACCGATGCGAATTGTCATTGTCCGCCTCGCTTGAGGTGCCCATCGCCCAAGGTCATCTGAGCTTGCACTGTTCTGATAAGATGCATGCAAGCCGCCACGCCACGGCTGACCGTACCAGGGGACGTCCCATGGACGAGAGCCGGCGCCGTGCGACCGACCCCTTCGAAAAAATTAGTTTCGGGGATGACGAGGCACTGTCGGCCGGGGGAAGGGAAGGCTGTGCGCGGGAGGCTCCTTTGACCAGATCATGTGCATGTTGGGTGTAGGAAGGGGGCTTGTAAGTGGATGGCTATATTCTTTACCTTTGGCCAGGGGAAAATGGATGTCGGGTATATAAGGAAAGGCCTTATTCTTGCCTTTGACTGGATAGGTAATACCCATGTAATTGAACAAGGGCTTTATTGCCAGGTGAAAGGGCTGTTAGGTGTAGTAAGGGGGGCTGTAAGTGAAGGACTATATGCTTTACCTTTAGCTAGGGTAAAATAGATATTGGGTGTATAAAGAAAGGCCTTATTCTTGCCTTTGACTGGATAGGTAATACCCATGTAATTGAACAAGGGCTTTATTCTCACCTTTGACTAGGGTGAAAGGGCTGTTGGGTGTATAAAAAAGAGCTTGGTTCTTACCTTTAATTAGGTGATACGTTTGATTAGTGTATCAAGGCAGGCTTTAAGCAGAAGGCTTCATTTTCTCACCATTTGCTAGGGTAAAATATATACTAGGTATATAAGGTAAGAACCTTATTTGTCTCATCTTTCTCCAAGGTGAAATCTATCTAACGTGTGCGAAGAAGGGCTTTATTCTTCCCTCTGACTTGGGTGAAATGAAATGATGGACATTAGGTGTATGCAGAAAAGGCTTTGAGCAGAAGTTCTCTTCTCCCGCGTTTGATCAGGTAAGGCGCACTTTGGGTGCCACGGTGAGCCGGCGCATAAACCGTGACACCTTGACGCGCCAGCCAGCCTCGTGTCTGCGCGACATGGTCGGGTGTTCAACATTTGACCAGTCACTTCATGGGCTGTCCGGCAATCCAATCTCTGTTGTTGCACACGTCGAACTGGCCTGCGAGACGTCCAAGGCAACGTCCTAATTGATGCGACAAAAGGATGGGAATGGTTGGTTGGCATCGTGCAACCTACAAGGGGTGAGTCAGCGAGGCGAGCGTGGGCTGATGCTTACAGTACGCAGGTTCGCTCCAATTGCGCGGTCAAGCGGAACTACCCCCGTCCATTTGTCATTCTCGGGGTTCATCTCGATGCTGGTGATGATGGACCCGTGTATGCGAGAGCAGTGGATGGACGTCAGATGTCCGCGTGGATAGCTCTTGCTTGCCTCGGAATGCATCCTGCTGCTCTCTTCAGCCCCTCTGGTGTATGAGCCCGCCCCGTCATTTGAAGCAAATCCTGGCACTTTCTCAGCTAGATCACGCATCATACATACCCTCCTTGTTTCAATGGGCTCACGCAGTCGTCGCTCTGGCTCCGTCCGGGTCTCGTGCCTCTTTTGTTGGAGGAAGCCTTGCGGACCTCCACGAACCGACCCGATGCGGACGACACTTTGACGAACGGAGTGGCCGGATTGGCATGTTCCCCCGTTGCGACGACGCTGGGACTGTATCGTCAAATGGCTCGTATACAGGCAGGATATCGCGTCATGGTACCCGCCTCGTACCATACAATTTATCCCACCAAGGGCGCAATTGGCGGGGCTTTTTGATGGTTATTGTTGTTGCTGGCACTTGAGGGCAGTAACTTTTTGTGATAAGATGCCGACTGCACCCATCGGCATAGACTATCGATGCCGCGCCTTTTACTCCGCCTTGGCAAATTTGAACTGTGATTCTGTCGTCCGTGGGACGAATGGGGTGTCCATGTCTGATGACGGCGTCGGATTCAATCCTCACTGAAGAAGCGTCGTTCACGGCCTAGGCATCGCTCTTCTGCAGTCCCATCGTGGGTAGTTCGTGTGGCTGGCCTGTCTACCCTGACCAAGACTATATTCTGTTGCATCTCGAATTGAACTCTGTTTCGCTGAAAAGCAGAACAACGTTGCTGCATGCATATACATACAGCATCTGGTCAGCGCCAAAGGTCCAGATGGCGGCAGCCTTTCGCTCACAACATGGACCTTCCATGATGTGGTGGTGCCTGTGTCATTCACCCGTACACTGAGGCCCCGAAACTGGGCGAGAAGTGTCCGTTTCTCTTTGTTTTGTGCAATGCAGATGTGGCACGGTTTGCGCATACTCTATCCCCAAATGTGCCTGCGTGCACATCGGCACGGTTTTGATGTAGGCTGTACCATCGCATCAGCTTGCTGATTCCTCTTCCATATCGCCCATCCGGCAGCCATATTATCGTGCATCCTCACCTACTTACCTTGCTTCCACAAAAGAGGTCGCAGGCCACTCCTGTCCAGACACGCCATGTTCCTTTCCATTCAATTCTTACTATTTTCATTCATTCGATAACAAACGTCCGTGTGAAAGTGTATAAAACCATCTTTCATCTAAATCATGACATGTAGATAGCACAATCCCATCATGTATACAATCTTCAGTTCGTTGAACCCCCGCGACACTGCATAGCGAGCCATCCCACCTCCAATATGCACGCGAGGTGCCCTTGGACGACTTGGACGCAGCACCGTCATGTCGCGGGGCTACAAGACACGGTCAGCGGAACAAAGACGTCCAGGAGCGGGCGACCTATGCTCTCGAGATGACCTATAGGTCTGCGGTGCGAGCACCACAGCCGTGTCTGACTTTTGGGCTGAAACGGCCACGAGACGGGAAGCCCGTTTTGGGGGTCGGGTCTGCAGCGGACATCGTGTCACGGGCAGGATGAGGGGGGAGTATCAGACGCAACAAAGTCACGAGTGAGGGCCGGTCGGCTGCGCCTGATTTGACGCCACAGATTGTATCTTTACCCCCGAACCAACACGCGCCGGGGGGGGGGGGACGGATCAAAGCTGAGATGAAGTGAGCTGAAACCCGAGTGAGATCCATGTTCCCGCGGCGCGACGACCAACCTCCCCCCCGCACATGATCGTGTCCTCCAATCGAAGCCGTGATGCACATTTGAGTGAGAATGAGTCATTCTGACGGAGAGCACTGAATTGGGCAAGTCTGACCCACTTGGCGTAGTTGGTGTTGCTCCACACAGTGTGCGCTGTCGATGGTGGGCGGTACCGACATGTATCACTGTTGAGTGATGGGGGTGATCGAGGCATCAAGACCGACGGAAGCGTGAAGGCGAACGAACGGGAGCTTTGGGCTGGGAAATCGGGGCGGCCTGCAGCTGAAGGGGGGTTTATGGAATCCGGAGCGCTTAGGAACAATGAGCATCATCACTTCATTCTGCTGCACCGGCGCCATCATGACGCGTTGTGCCATCAGGATGATTCATTTCCACTCACAACCCGTTGCCAAAGGTCCTTGTAGGGGCAGTGCACTATATAAGTCGTGAACATGATGGCGAGTCGTAGCGGCAGGGCATGCTCTCAGCGTAGATGGCAAGTCGGACTTGATAGCTGGTGCCGTTGGGGATGAATTGTAAGTGCCATGTTCGTACCCAGTCCCTTGCTGCTCCATATCGTGCACGCATACGCGGAGAGGTCTCGCGGAAGCGCATATACTGATCAACGTCCGGCTGCGGTGATGACAAAATATGGATGACGCGTGGATTGTATACATGACTATATCATTACCATCACAGGAAGAGAACGACATCGTCTGAGCAGCAGGACCACGAGCCGTACAAGCCGAATCTTGTAGTTTTCTAACAACTTGACCAATGCTACATGCTTGAAAAAAGGAGATGAGGGGAGACAGACCAGTGCAACGCGGCAAAGGTCACACTCCCACGACCGTACTGACCACATTGCTAGAACTCGCCGCTACTTCCTCGCCAGTATTTCTCGCAGGGCCTGCACCTCGGCCTCGCGCCTCGCTAGCTGCAGCTTCAATTCGTCTCGCTCATCTTTGACTTCTTCAAGCGCTCGCTCCAGATCGGCGACCTGGTCGACGCGCCTTTGGCGGTACTTGCGCGCGGCCAGCGTGTTGCGCTGGCGCTTGATGGCCGCCGGAGAGTGCTGGTCTGGTTCGGTCGAAGAGGGGAGGGCCTTGCGTTTTTGGGTGTCGCTGCTGGGTTCCGCGTCGTGCGGGAGGGTTCGCGGCAGCAGCGGTGAAGGGTGTTTGGAGGGGGAGGCCTTGTCTGATGTCTTTGGTGCTGAGAATGTGTTTACAGAGGTGAATCTGGTAAGAGGCTTGGTGGTCTTCACGGCGGCAGCTGGTGGTGCTAGGTCGGCGAGATGCGATGAGAAGGCGTCCAGGTGTGAATCAGGAATGGAGAGACTGGGGGTCGAGCCGTTGCCGGCCTCGTGAGGTGTTGGTCCCAATGATTGCCGGTGGGTTGAAACCCGTCCAGAGGTGAAGTCGTTGATGAATCCGAGAGCTGTCATATCTGGCCAAGACAGGGTAGACAGGTCTGGCGTGAAGCTCGTGGAGCTATCCAAATCCTGCCGGGACACCTCTTGGGAGGAAGCCTGATGCGATGGCTCTGGAGTTCGTGATTGCGGGAAGAACAGTGAAGGATTCAACAGCGGCTCCTGTGGTGAAGTCGACGCCGAAGTCCAGGTACCAGGAGTGAGAGGGGTCGGTGCAGGCAAAGTCTGATGCTGAGTTTGATCAAAGAGCAGAAAATCTTCCACAAAGGGAAAAGGCCAAAGCGGGGAATCGGAAGAAGAGTTGGACGAGGAGAAGTTGTTGTCAATGCAAAATGCCCAAGCAGAATGACTGTCAAATTGATTGGAAGAGGGACAGTCGGCCCCGGTGAGAGACCACCAGGGATCTGGACAACTACCCAGGAGGGATTGGGGACTTTCGTTGTGATGGCTGGAAAGGGTGCGCGGTGAAGCGAGATGGTGCGGCACAGGCGGTAGCGGAGGCGTCCATGAGCTCACTCTGAGAGGCCTCTCCTTTCACCCTGGAGAGGCGAGGGGACGAGGTGAAAGGAATGTAGTAGGGATGAGGGGGAAGAGAGCAAAGTTCGTTGAAGCCCGGAGCACCTGCAACAAGGGGGCGGTGAGATGAAAAAACGTGAGTTACGCAATGAGTGAGTGATGTGGTGACGTTGCTTCAGGCACAGGGAGGGCACTCAATGCTCAAAAATTTGGGTGTGAGAAGAACACTGAGAAGGGTCGTGAGAAAAAAACAAAAGCTCCAGGACGGGCCATCTTATTCAATTTGTACCGAGAGAGGGACGGGATGATCGCGGGGACTGAGGGGCCCCGAGGTTCGAAACAGTCAGACGAAAATGTGGGGACGTCGCCGCTTTGATTCGCACCGTGTTGCCCGGCTTGTCTCCCGCCCATCCCTTGTATCCTCAGGTTCCCCCTTCCCCCTGCGTGTGCTCAGGAAGGGAAAGTGAAGAGAAGGTGGGTGGTGGTTGGTCATCGGCGCCTTCAAGACTTGGCCTGCTTGTTCCTGAAGAAGCCGCCCAGCGCTCCCATCAGTCCGCTGAGCATATTCGACGTGCTCTTGGCGTCCCCATCCTTCTCGCGAGCATCCATGCCGCTGCGAATCCAGCCGGGTAGTTTGCTCTGGATGCGATCCGTAGTGTACCTCTTGTCGACGAGAACGATTGCGGCATAGTCGCCTCTATGGCGGATGGCTCGTCCAATGCTCTGGTTCACCGCACGCATGCACGCATTTTCGTAGAATTCTCTTGCAGCCTGCTTGGCCTGAGTAGCGGCTTGGTCTTTAGAAAGCCGCGTGCCCTCCTGTTCCTCTAGAGTTGCCAAGGTGGTGGTTTCAATGTATTCCATCTTGGCCTTCCATTCGGGTGACGCAATGTTGGGGAAGGGCAGACCAACGACCATGACACAACGGCCCAATCGATCCGAAAAGTTGATTCCCTCAGACATTTTGCCACCAACGACGCTGAGAAGAAGGGCACCTTTGTTCGCTTGCGGCGGACAATCCTTTGTCGTCCCACTTCCCAGGATGGCTTGGGAATAGTCTTGCAAGACCTCGTCGCTTGAACACCCTTTGGTCTCTTTGAACATCTTCTTTCGTCTCTGCAACCGCTCCCAAATGGTCGGTTTGGCATCAGGGGCATTGCCCGGCAATCGTTGATCCCACGCTGCGACGACTTCGTCGAGATATGCGTAACTGGGGAAGAAAACCACCACACCATCAGGAACGACGGAGCAGACATTAAGGACCGAGAGACCCAAATTTTGTATCATTTCTTTGTCTCCTCGACGCTGATAATTGAACTCAAAGGTTGACCCGCCAGCACGCGTTCCGGCCAGGGTCCAAACGCACAGATTCTCCTTGGGGATGACGTGTCCGCAGCTCAGTGTCGTCACCTTCGACGGACTCATCGTCGGAAACAAATGGGTTTTGTAATCGTTGAACGGTGACATGGTTCCGCCAGCGAGAATCACTGCCCTGGCGCTTGCTGCAATTGATGAGAACGCGTGAGTAGGCGACAACAGCAGGTAAGAGAGCTGAACGTCATCCGTGGATCCGTCAACCTTTTGATGGAATATCCTTCCCTCAGAACTTGGATTGGTCAAGGCTGAAAGGAAAGACACCAGCGTGTGCAAGACGGGCGTGCTGAAGTTACTGACGCCTGACTTGCTCTGGTCGCCTGCTGCCTGGACGTGCGCGGCGTAGCCCTCGATTTTGTATGCCAGCTTCGACTCTTGGATGTACTGAATGAGCTCAAACATGTTGATCTGGTCAATGCCCTTTGATCGCAGAAGGTCGTTGGATTGCACGATTCCAGGCTCCCGCTGCGAGGAGCGTCAGCAGCAGCTTCATGAGTGAAACATGGGCGAAAAGCGAACCTTCGATTGCCTGGCATTTTCCATCCATTGGCTCAACCCATCAATGACTCTCCCAACTCTACCTACGTTGACACGATTGACGCCTTTCAGTTTCTTGCCGAATCGCTTCACGTAAACTCCTAGCATACCACGGCCCTTTTGAAGCTCGCTCAGCTTGATATCTGCCGCGTGCACACTTGCAATTGCATCCATGACGTTGTGGGCCTCGTCGACGATGACGACGTTGCCCTCGAGCTTGATGCCCAGAGCTTCCCGGGCACTTCTTTGCAGCAGAAGCGGGTAAGGGAGAGTGACGATTTCAGCTCCCGGTAGTGCCGAACGCGAGGCGTAGTAGGGGCAGACCGTGAGGGATTTCCCCAATTGGTGCAAGTCCTCAATGTCAGGTATCGTTGCGAGAGCTGTATCACGAAACTGGTGAGTTTGGCTGAGCAGCTCTTGTTTGGGGACATGTGGACATTTCTTCGAGGACTTCGACTGTTGCAATTCCGTGCAGCGGTCATTGATGGCCTGGATCGACCCAAGCTTCGCGACCCCGGGGTTGATACAAAGTCTCTGTCGTGATGAGAGAGGCAGCAGCTTTACTGGCTCTGCTTTGCGTTGGTCACTATCAGCAAAGGCAGCTGGTAGCGAGGAAGGGAAAGTCGGACGACGCAGCTCAGCGATGAACTGAGACAACTGCGAATGTGTTCTGGAGGTATAGTAAATCTACAAGGGGTCACTATGAGGCACTTTCAGCTCTCGTTGGGCAAAAGGCACTTCTCGCACCTTGATCTTTTCTTCAAGCATGTCATCTGAGTCTTTTTCAACCCGTGGTTCACCAAGCCCAATGCGTTCCAGCGTTTCACGAGACTCTTTGCTCAGACCGGACAGGAATCCCTGCGATCCAGGGTCTCGGTCGTCCAAATCGTCCAGCAACCAGTCGGCTTCCTCAGCCTCTTCGCCGAGTTGACGTGCTGATGCCTGGCGTTCTTCAACGCGGCGCCGCTTCCGCCCGCGGTCCTCGAGAGCTTTCTCTTTCAGTCTGATGGACTCGAGGCGCTTTTCCCTGTCCTCCCACCTTCGGACTAATTCTACGCGGCTGCGCTGCAGCACTTGATCAACAAACCATGATGGTTCATCTCTGAGAGACTCTTTTGTAGTGTCTAAAGACGAGTCAAATTCGCGGGATTTGTGGTTCCTCAACCAGGTCAGGGACGCGCATATGAGCGAGAGAGATTTGCCCTGCAAAACGCTTTGGTCAGCTGAACTCGAATGCGGACAATCTTCATGCTCATAGCCTCATCATGCGAACGTTTATTCTGCCGTACATGTCAGCATCAGCTTACCGTGCCTGTTGGGCTCTCTAAGATCCCGATCTGTCCATTTCCTTGGTCCAGAACATTGTACACGGCTCGCATGAATTGATCCTGAACATCATATGGGGTATAGGGATGATGAAAATCCAGGGTTTCTGTAAGACGCGTTGCATCTTTCACGTGATCTTCGGAGTCCATAGTCAACCATTTTGTGGTTTCCAGTGAGTGACCATGTCACGCCAAGCGAGATACATCACGCAGGGAGTTGGCGAAGCTGTGTAGGAACGCCATTCTCTCAACATGAGTGGTGGATGACCAGGGATCAGCTCATCATCGCCGTGGCGCGATGGATGCGCGTGGTCACCTGACCGGACCCACCGACCCATTTCCCTCAAGGCCAATGCTGGTGCAGCACAAAATGCATACTAGGGCTGGGCTGCCCTCTCGCTAACAATTTTCCGAGATCCGTGCCCGGCTGCTGGGGCCGTAGGCGCAAAATCACCACCACTCCCTGTTTCCCGCTCATTCGACTTAGCATCACGGAAAAGCGACAACACCACAACTGTCGCCATGCCTACTCGAACGTCGAAGACCCGCAAGCTGTACGTTTAGACCCTTTTGAAATGAACAAAACACGGACTGCCGAGAAGAATCGATGATGTTTTCGTTATCCTAGGCCAATTTTTGTGCAGCCTGGTCGATGGTCTCGATATACGATTGTTTCTCGGCAGAAGCATTGAAATTTCATATGGCGCAACATTGCTAACTCGCCACTTCTATTGTGTAGTCGCGGCCACGTCTCGCACGGCCACGGCCGTGTCGGCAAGCACCGCAAGCATCCCGGTGGTCGAGGTCTGGCTGGTGGTCAGCACCATCACCGTACCAACATGGACAAGGTTCGACAAATTATTAGCCGCGCAAACCGTCGAGGACATGACTGACAATTTGCAGTACCATCCCGGTTACTTCGGTAAAGTTGGTATGCGGTATTTCCACAAGCAACAAAATCATTTCTGGAAGCCCGTCATCAACCTGGACAAGGTACATATGACCCTGCAAACTCCCTGCGACCGCCTCCTAGCGGATGTCAATTGCAACAGCTGCTATGACGGTCGCTCGTCGAGCTCGTCGAACAAGAATCGGCAGTCGGCGCAGGTGGCCTTCGATTGCTCAAGGCCAATTTTTGCTAATTGATTTTTTAGCTGTGGTCTCTTGTCCCTATTGAGACCCGCGACGCCTACGTTTCCGGCGCCAAGAAAGACACCGTCCCCGTGCTCGACCTCCTTCCACTAGGTTACTCCAAGGTCCTTGGCAAAGGCCGTCTGCCTGAAATTCCCCTGGTCGTTCGCGCGAGATGGGTTAGCAAATTGGCCGAACAGAAAATCACAGAAGCCGGCGGTGTCGTTGAGCTGGTTGCTTAAGCAAGAATAAATCAATGATATGAGCATTTGCACATCTTTTGTTTTTGTTCGTCATTTTGAGGCCGTATTCGGGTCTTTGCCTCGATATACATGAATGGGAGTCTTGGGTGACGATTAGGCCACTTCGGCGGTCTAGGAAGGGCTGGAAACACAATTGATGATTCAGAAATCCTGCGGAGCCATGATCCCAAGTCTAGACAACGCTCAACCTACCATGTTTGCGTTGGCGAATTGTCTTTCATTTTCGCGGCTCGATGGAGCTGAAAAGCCTGGGACAGCGAAGTCGACAAGACAACGCGAGCCAACATATCTTGCATCGGACAAGGAAGCGTCTTTTTTGGCCTACATGAGAATCGACGAATGAAGCACATATCCCTCAATACCGCGCAAGGCGCGTGAATAGTGCAAAGACTGTAAGAACCGATCTGGTTGAGAAAAATGGTTTGACGTTCCGAGCCATGGCACGCACTCGTTTAAGCTGGCACAGCCGTAAAGAATGAAATTTATTGCGTTCGATGCAGGCGCTGTGGCCAATGAGCTAATGATGGTACATATCGCTGGGCGCCTCGAGCAACGGTATGCCAAACGCGAGAAAATGAATCAAGAATGATGTGACAAGATGATTCCCAGCGCCCCAAGTATGCATCCCAGAACTACAATTATGACGCCACGGTGGTCGTTCGATCCCACGACGGATGCACCCAGTCACATCACCACCATGACTTTCCTGAAACATGGTAGATACCTTCTTCCTTCATAAGGGGGGAAAAACCGCCAGTTCACATCGCCAGCACGTCCACTTCATCCTCGTCAGCAGACTCCTGGCTCAGGGGCTGATCAATATGTAGAAACGGATGCTCCAAAGCCTGTTCGGCAGTGAATCGCCTAGATGGATCCAATTCCATGCTTCTCTCCAAGAAATGTATGGCTAACCTTTCCTCTTCCGTCAGCGGTTTGCTTTCTGTCCGACACGTGCTCCATAAGATAATCTTCTCCATTGAGAAGCCCTGCTGCCCAATGGTGGGAAGATTGGTCTCAAAGACGCATCCGTGCAGTAACCCGGCGGCCTTCATCCGCTTGACGCCAAAGATGGTGGCTATTTCGATCATTGCCTCCACGTCGTCGGCGGAATTGAAGAACGGAAAGCGCTTGGATAGTATGGTGAGCAAGATGACGCCCGCTGACCAGATGTCGATTGCTGTGGTCTGCTCGGTGCATTTGAAGAGCACTTCCGGAGCGCGGAATCCTCGCGTGCCTGCTCGGTTGGCGCGTTTGGACGGACGTGTGTCAGCCTTGGGGTAGCCTGGTTGCAGAGCTGTTGTGCCTTGAGCCCATGCGGAGTTGACTTGGCGGTGCTTGCGCAGTTCGCGGTTTTCGTGACATAGGCAGGGTTTGCTGTCGAAGCCCTCGCGTTCTGCCAGGCCAAAGTCCACGAGGACGCCGTGCTGGGTGTCTGGGTCGTAGAGGAAGTTGGTTGGCTTTATGTCGCGGTGAAGAATCTTGTGGTCGTGCACGCTCTTCAAAGCTGTGAATAGAGATCGCAGATAGATGGCCGTATCCGCAATGGTCATGTCCCTGAAGTAAGCGCGGAAATCGCCATGTCGAAAATACGGCAGGATGGCAACGACCTGGTCGGTGTTTCGAAAGGCCGTGATGAGAGGGCAGACAGAAGGGCTATGACGCAGGTCGTGTAAGAGTTCGAGCTCGTTGAGGATTCGTGCGGGGCTCGAGGTGACGTAAATCTTTTTGATGGCAACGTATCTTGGTCTTCGCCGCTGCGAGGCTTGTGAGGACCCGTAATTGCTATGCCTCTTGAGTGGCGGAGGTGTCCATTTTGACGAGTCGTCGGCAAAATCCCAGCTGTTGTCATATCTATGGTATTGAACATCTTCTGCTTTGTAGACGGTCGAGAAGGTTCCTGCAAAGCACGAGAGCGGTGTGTTAGTCGACTTGCGAGCACAAATTGGCACGTGGAGTGCGTACCCTCGCCAATTCTTTTGATTAAGCGGTATTTGCCGCGGAAGCCGGGGAAGTCCTCGGAGAGCTTGTCCATATCAGCTTGCACGCTGCCATCGACCTGCTCATCTTCCGAGCTCTCTTCGTCTTCTTCCTCGTCTTCTTCTTCGTCTTCCTCCTCGTCTTCTTCTTCCATGGAATCCTCTTCTTGATCTATCATATCGTAGTTGGAAGCTTCTCGTGCAGTGCTTTGCCCATACTGGTGTGCATCGTCGTCCATCATCATCTCCGTCTCCTCAGTCGGTGCATCTTCATGGATCTCAAAGGGGTCGTCGACCACTCGGCGCACAACGGAAGTGGCCATGTTCAAGAGACTGCTGGAGGCCGTCACGGCGTTCTTGAAAGGCACGACATGCGCGGGGACTGATGTGAGCGTGTTTATGAACAGCCGTGTCGCTGTCCGAGATTAATTGCTCCTGGGCACATCGACGATGGGTAACACGCGACTTAACATGAGCGTTCAAGACATTTTGGTGGCATGTGGGGGCCGCTTTTTCTGGCGGAGACGCGGAGGTGCGTGGAGATGGGGGGGGGGGGGGGCTATGGGTTATGGGTTATGGGCCCGTGGCTCGGTAGGGAGGGGCCACCAAGCCCATGGCTTAACTGGGTTGCGCGTTGCGGGAACAAAACAAAAACAACTCGTTGCTGAGGGACACGGCCGTGCAGAGCGCACGCAGCACACGCCTTCAACGTCATTCATCACGACACAACACCCGACAATCGCATGAGACCTTTTGGCTGACCATTTGCGCTTGGGCAGAGCTGGTCATCCGGTGGCACACACACGCACGCCCAAGTCTCTCGACATCTCGCCTTCCATTGCCATCGCGACCGCGCCAAACCCTCGCGGGGACATTCTTGCCCACCATGGCGACGATCAACTTCGACATCAACGATGCTCTCAAGCACTACATGTCGGATCCGACAACAGTCTCAACACCAGAGGTTGACAGCACTTTGCTCGACTGCGAAAACAACCCCGAAGCACTCACCAATCCGCTGATCAACCCTGTGTTGAATCCCATCGTCGACGCCGTTGCGCACGATCCAGTGGCTATCCTGCAAGCACCACACATAGATTCGCTGCAGTTTCTGCTCAAGTAAGCCTCGCCAACCTTCATTGCAGCTTTTGCGCTCTCTTCTCATCGCGTGCAGACACACCTCATCCCTGCCCACTCATGCGCTGAGCAAAGTCTTTGACTTGGTCATGAGCGGCCTGAGCTCCGAGTGCGACTACATGTATAACGATATGGACACGCCGGATGAGCAAGAATCTGTCCCTCACCATAAAGAATTGCTCGAGGTCTATGGCTTTCTGTTGCAGTGGACCATTGCCGCCGTCGAAACAAAGGCGGCCGAAAAGCCATCGACTGCGCCAGTTGCTCGCGGGCGAGGCAAGGCCAAGAAAAGCACGTCAAAGGAGGAGACATGGGACTCTGCCTCTCAGCTTCAAGCTGCTCTGGAGATAATGTGCAAAGTCCTCAAGCAGAAACTGTCAAAAATCTTCCTGACGACAAGCGAGAGAGACACCTTCATTGGACTGCTTACACGGCCGGTGTACATGATTCTGGAAAGCGAACAGCGCGCAAAAACCACGTCCATCCGGATGCACTGCTTCAAGGTCCTATGTACCGCTGTCAAGCATCACGGGCACGGATACGGTCAGTAATATTCGTGAACTCGGCAAGGTATCCTAACGTCGTTACTGACCGACAGGGCAGCTGCGCAGATCAATGTGATCCAAAACTTGACTTACTTCGAGCATCTACCGGAACCAATGGCCGAGTTTCTGCATATTCTAGCCGAGACTTACGACTACCCCCAGTTGGCCGATGAAATTCTGCGTGAGATCAGCAACAAAGAGTTCAACTCCAACGATACTAGAGGCCCCAAGTCTGTGTCAACTTTCATAGCAAAGCTCTCAGAGCTTGCCCCGCGGCTTGTCATCAAGCAGATGACTATGTTGGCAAAGCAGTTGGACAGCGAGTCTTACACGCTCAGATGCGCGCTGATCGAGGTCTGCGGCAACATGATAGCCCACCTAAGCCAACAAGACGAGCGCAACGAGAACCTCAAGTCTCAGCTCAATGCCTTCTTCGATGTCTTGGAGGAGAGATTCCTGGACATCAACCCCTACTGCCGCTGTCGAACTCTGCAAGTTTATATGAAGCTGTGCGAATTGGAACAAAAGTTTCCCAAAAGACGGCAGGTGGCAGCAGAACTGGCCTGCCGCAGCTTGGAAGACAAGAGCAGCAATGTGCGCAGGAATGCTATCAAGCTTCTCGGAATTCTCATCAAAACGCATCCATTCACCGTCATGCATGGGGCTCAGCTCTCCCGAAAAGAATGGCAGGAGCGCCATGACAAGGTGGAGGAAGAGCTCAAGGCGCTGAAGCCCCCTCCAGGCATGCCCGGCTTCGGGGAGGAGACTGAGGGTGCAACCGTTGATAATGAGCTTTTGGACGAAGCGACGCAGGTTACTTCGCCGCAGAAACCAAAGCCAATGACTGAAGAGGAAAAGATGGCCGCGATCGAGAAGGCTCGGGAAGAAGCCGCCACTGGAGAGGCCATCGAGAAGCTGACGCTCACGAGACGATACTACAGTGAGGCTCTTCGGTTTATCGATGTTCTGCATGAGGCTACGGGAATCGTTTGTCAGTTGCTGGGTGCCAGAAACAAAAGTGAGGTCATCGAGGCTATCGACTATTTTGAGATTGGCGATGCCTACAACATCGAACAGAACAAGAGCGGTATTCGACGTATGCTGAGACTTATCTGGACCAAGGGGAACAGCGACGAAGGCAAGGGTGTCCAAACACACTTGATTGAATGCTACCGCAGACTCTTCTTTGAAGCTCCAGATTCGTTCAATCCCAATGACGCAGCCAACTATGTTGCGCGCAACATGATCAGTCTGACTTTCGGGGCAACTCCTGCAGAGCTTACTTCATTGGAGCAATTACTCGCTACCATGATGAAGGGCGGCATCATCCCAGATGTGGTCGTTGCCAAGCTGTGGCAGGTTTATGGTGTGCAGAAGCGCGAAATCTCGAAAACCCAACGACGAGGCGCCATCATCGTTCTCGGCATGCTTGCCACGGCAAGCCCCGGTATCGTGGTCGACGAGATCGAGACTATGCTGCGTACTGGCTTGGGCTCGCACGGCAGAAATGACCTGCAGCTAGCCAAGTACACATGCATTGCTCTGCGAAGGATCAATCCCGTCGGGCGAAACGCCAAAGAGTCGCCGGCCAAGTTCAACAGGTTATCTAATGACCATGCCGTCCTTGGCCGACTTGCGGCCATCGCCGAGGTGAGATCATACAGCAAGGAATGGTATGGCGTGGCAGAACAAGCCATCAGCGCCATATATGCCATCTCGAAGCACCCGGATGTGCTGTGCTCGGAAATCATTCGACGCAAGACGAGACAGGTGTTTTCACAACCACGTTCTGGGTCAAGGCCGAACTCGAGAGATGAGACGAAGGGTGCCCTTGAAGTGGACGCGGCTCCAATGATGAGTCAAAATGGGCAATCTGACAAGCCCAAGACGCGTGACAACGCGGTGAACTTGTCTCAACTACTGTTCATTGTCGGTCACGTCGCCATCAAGCAGATTGTTCATCTTGAACTGTGCGAACTCGACTTCAAGCGTAGGAAGCAGGAGAAGGAGAAGTCGACGCCAGCCAAGACAGACAAAGACAAGGAAGACGCAGATGAGCTGGATCTCATCGGCGGCACAACCGAGGACGACTTCACAGAGGCCATGGCCCATATCCGAGAGCGGGAGCTTCTCTACGGACCAGATTCTCTGCTGGCCATATACGGCCCTTTGGTGTCGGAAATATGTGCCAACAACACAAAGTACGCCGACAAGGGCCTGCAGGCTGCCGCCACGCTATGTCTTGCCAAGCTGATGTGTGTATCCTCGGATTACTGCGAGACCAATCTTCCCCTGCTCATCACCATTATGGAGAGGTCCCCCGATGCTACTGTGCGATCCAATGCTGTCATCGCTTTGGGTGACATGGCCGTCTGCTTCAATCACCTGATAGACGAGAACACGGACTTCCTCTACCGCCGTCTCGCCGATGACGACGTTTCCGTCAAGAGAACGTGTCTGATGACGCTGACTTTCTTGATTTTGGCTGGTCAAGTCAAGGTCAAGGGCCAGCTCGGCGAGATGGCCAAGTGTCTGGAGGACGAGGATCGGCGCATCGCGGATCTGGCCAGAATGTTCTTCACGGAGCTCAGCACCAAGGACAATGCGGTGTACAACCATTTTGTGGATATGTTCAGTCTTCTCAGCGCCGGAGGCAAGATGGAAGAAGAGAGCTTCAAGCGCATCATTCGCTTCCTGCTTGGATTCGTGGAGAAGGTTTGTTGTCAATTGTTTCCCCCTTCCCATTTCTTTTTCTCCCCAGCATGGCGAAAATACGCAATGCGACTCACACTCTTTTTTTACAGGACAAACACGCCCGACAGCTCGCAGACAAGCTTGCGGCTCGTCTGCCACGGTGCGAGACGGAACGACAATGGAGCGACGTGGCATTTGCGCTGGGCCTGTTGCCGCATAAGAACGAAGAGATCACCAAGACTGTTACTGAGGGGTTCAAGGTCGTGCAGGCCGCTGCTTAGGCTCTCTTCTTGGTTGATCAGCTTCTCTTGCGGCAGATTGTGCCGGGCATGGGCCCTGCCTGGGAACCTAGATTTGTGTATACCATGTTATATAATGACTTGGGGAATCGCTGGATGACGTTTGATGCTAAAGCGCTGGCTTGCCTATAAGAGAAGAAGACCAAAATTCCATTTTGAGCATTTCCAGACTCGTTGTATGATTCGTTGAGATCAAAGAGACGTGGGATTGCATTCCGCATGATGACAAGCCCATGATTGAAGCGAGAATGTTGGCCCATGTCTGCTTGTTTCGGTCATCATACCAGTCCATGAACTCATGCCCACAGATGATGAACACTTTGTGTCGAGCTTGCTCACAACCTCGATGCTGTCATTGGTTCATTGGAGCAGGCCTACTTATAGCATAATCGGGCCACAGCAAGCAGGAGAGCCACTAGAAACTGCCCGGCACGTGACGTACAGTATCCAGGGGGGCCCACCCACGCTCTGCTTGCCTGTTCAACTGGCCCTGCTGCTTGAGCCGCTTGCGTATGTACAGCAGGTTAGCATGCATGGTGTCGGTCATCGATCCATCGTGACAGTAGCAGTAGTTCCGTACTTGCCTTCCTACTTTACTCGACCAAAACAGGTACACTTCGTGGTTGAACTCGAGATGACCGGATAAACACAACACGTGCCCGCACGCGCATTGCTTGCATTTTGATCAAAGCTGACCAGAGTGATTGCATGCTGCACGCTGCGCACGAGCCAGCACGTTCCGGCGCGCTGTGCAATTCAGCTGAGCTTTGCTCTGCTGTTGTTCTCTGATCTGCTGCTTTCTGTTGCTTCTTGCGCATTGTGCCGCCGCTCTCGCTCACAGTCGCGATCGCGCCTTTCGAACAGTCAGTGGTGTCGGCACTTCAAAACATCGGCGCCATTGGCCTCGCGCGTCAAGACGACAGCAGGCAATGGGCCTGGTCGAGGTGAATTACATGAGAAGGATTAAGACGGGGGGTTTTTGCTAAGTGAGTCGATTCTTTTCAATGTCTGCGGCATGATCATGTCGACAGAACTGTCTCGATTGTCATCCGTGCCACGCGGGACAATGGACGGGGAGTCTCGGCGGCTGATATGGTTTTGCCTGACAGTGTCGATGGTGGTGGCCGCCTCTCAGCTTGCATATTGCCGACTTTACAACTACGGATCGAGGTCGACTTCCTCCCTCCTGTGCAGCATCCAAGGCTTATCCAGTCCTATCGCAACATGCATGACAAGGTTGTCTCACTGGGCTCGCGCCTGCACTATCCCATCTCAATCACGAAGCTGCTCAAGGCACCTGGCGACTCGATCAAAAAGCGAGAGACCATCTTCGAATACCGTTTCACCTGGCGGCGCAAGATCAGTGACGAAGAATGGGCTGACGAAACGACATACACGGAATACAATAGTCCGGCCGAGGGGAAATTAAAACAATGGCGCATCCAAGAGGGCGGCATCATCAATGCCGATGTGCCCTGCATGGTCGTTGAGGAAGCTTGCAGCCACGAGGTACAGATACAAGGGCTGTGCAGTTTATGCGGCGCAGACATGACGGAAGTGAACTGGGCCAGCGAGGAGAAGGACACTGATCGCGCCATGATCAACATGACCCACGATCAGACTGGCCTCATGGTCAGCGAAAGCGTGGCCACAAAGGCCGAGCATGATACCCAAAAGCGCCTTCTTCGCCAACGGAAGCTGAGCCTCGTCGTCGATCTAGATCAGACCATCATACACGCCTGCATCGAACCCACGGTTGGCGACTGGCAGCGTGACCCGTCCAATCCCAATCACGAAGCCGTCAAGGATGTCAAAAGCTTTCAGCTCGACGACGGACCACGAGGTCTGGCCAGCGGCTGCACCTACTACATCAAGTTGCGGCCGGGCCTACGGGAATTCCTGGAGGAAGTCTCCCAAATGTACGAGCTTCACGTGTACACCATGGGGACGCGTGCTTACGCACAGAACATTGCGCGCATCGTCGACCCTGATCGCAGACTCTTCGGCAATCGGGTCATCAGTCGCGATGAGAATGGAAACATCACTTCCAAGAGTCTGCAGCGAATCTTCCCCGTCAGCACAAACATGGTCGTTATTATTGACGACCGGGCTGATGTGTGGCCGCGGAACCGACCCAATCTGATCAAGGTCGTCCCGTACGACTTCTTCAAGGGGATCGGCGACATCAACTCAAGTTTCCTGCCTAAGCGCGTCGATATTCTTCCCACTCTTCCGCCCCCTACTAATGACGATGCCTCTCTGACAAACTCGACAAGGACCCTTGCCTTGTCACCGAGCGGGGTGCCGCCGGCGGCGGACAAGAAGACGTCGCCACTCGAGGAGCTCGCGCGAATGAGTGGCAACGATGATGAAGCCAGCCGCAAGATACAGACGGAGGAGCAGGAGAAGACACTGGAGAAGCAATTGACAGATCGACCGCTCCTCCACATGCAAGAGGAACTGGATAAGGAAGACGAACTTACACTGGCGCAGGGCCAGCAGCAGAGTGGCGAGGCCACGCCGCTACACCCAAGACAGCACCTTCTGAGTGATGACGATGAGGAACTCATCATGTTGCAAGATCACTTGACTGACCTGCACACATCTTTCTACGAGACATACGACAAGAGAAGGGCAGAACGGCTTCAAGCAAATCCGACCCATCCGCCAGTGCATAGCAATGCCCGTCGCAAACCATCTGTCGACGACGGCGGCGGCGTAGATCTGTCCATGGTCCCAGACGTGGGTGATATCCTGGACGAACTCAAGTCAAACGTCCTGTCGGGTCTGGTCATCGTCCTGTCCGGTCTGGTGCCTCTCGGGACGAACATCGAAGACTCTGAAATAGGAATGCAGGCTCAGAGTTTTGGCGCCCAAGTCCTCGACGATCTGTCACGCCGCGTGACGCACCTAGTGGTGTCACTGGCTCGACCACGCACGAAGAAGGTGCAGCAGGCAGCCAAAATTCCCAGAATCAAGATAGTCAACCACAAGTGGCTGATTGACTGTCTCAGCCAGTGGCGCAGACTGGATGAGCGGCCTTACTACTTGAACATGGCTCCCGATCGCGACCAGCTCGACGATACGGCAGACGCAGCATCGGAAGCTGAGAATATGGACTCGGACGCTCGGGATCTGAAGGACTTTGACTGGGATTCCGCGGACAAAGATCTTGAGGATTTCCTGGGCACCGACGTCGATGGAGAGGATGATGAAGACGATGACGACGACGACGACGATGTCATGCTCTCGGCAGTTGGGGCCACGGCAGAGATGCCGCCGATGGAGGCGGACAAGATGGGCAAGAAGCGGAAGCATTTCGTGCAGGACGACGAGTCAGATACTGACAGCGGCCATGGCATCGGCGAAAGCGTCCTGGCCAAGAAGCAGCGTCTGGCACGAACCAGGGGGGCTTCGGGGCTTCGCTCAGTCCACACTCACACGGACAACGCCGCGAATCAAAGCTACAGCAGCGCGCTGTCATCCGCGCCGGTGGATAACGGAGCGACAGTCAGAGAGAATGGGCCCTCAGCAGCCGCGGCGGCGGAGAACATGGAGGCCGATGTTGACGATGAGGAGCTGGAACGAGATCTGTTGGCTGAGCTAGAGGCCGCGGACGAAGCATAGGAGCGTGATGGCGCAGGATCTCTGTGAAGCTCGTAGGACCGACTGCGGATAGTCTCGCGAAGCGTCGGTAGCATGTCGTCTGGGCTCGCTTTCGCTGCGTGCGACCAGTGCGGGCGGCCTCTTGATTTGTGTATAGCGATCGTGGCGCATAACGGCAGCGTACTAGACGGCGAATGCGGGCTCGGATCAGGTGTTTGTGGACTCGTGTGCGTGGCGAAAGTCGCCGGATCTCTGTACAAAGCAGTTGGGGTGCACGTCTCGAGTCGGTGCACGGTGGCTGTCGAGTATCGTTCGAGGGCCGTGTACAAATCACGCGGCAAGATGTGATAATCGACACCGATGACGAATCCTTTTTTCCCTTCTTTCAGGTCGTCCGACATGTGAGCTGCATGACGTAGTTGAATGTTTCTTGAATTGGTGTGCGGGTAGGGTATGTATGTATGCAGCGACGCGTCGGACAGTCTGGGGACACGGAGGGATGTGCTTCTGAAGAGGGAGAAAAAGGTCTCAAGCGGGAACAGCTCCTAGTGCCACGGAAAGAGCACAGCACGGCACGGGTCGGGGGAGTGTTGTTATATGCTTTTTACGGTGCGGAAAGAGATCATGTATGCATCTGCATTCAGGGGTACGCGCTCGATATGCATCCCCGTTTCAGACAGGATGAATGCATGCAGCTACTTACTAAGGTAGGGTGGGCGCACTGAACCGTTTACGGGGATGGTGCATTCAAGGTTTGTATTACGCGTCGAGCAGGTTCTGTAGTGCGGAAAGAAAACTGCCTGTATTGTTCCAAGATTGGCATTTCACGTCAAGCAGGTTCTATAGTGCGGAAAGAGAACTGCCTGTGTTGTTTTCACGTCAAGCAGGTTCTGTAGTGCGGGAAGAAAGCTGCCTGTGTTGTTTCCAAGGTTTATATTTCGCGCCAAGCAGGTTCTATAGTGCGGAAAGAAAACTGCCTGTGTTGTTTTCACGTCAAGCAGGTTCTATAGTGCGGAAAGAAAGCTGCCTGTGTTGTTTCCAAGGTTTATATTTCGCGTCGAGCAGGTTCTGTCGTGCGGAAAGAAAATTACCTGCATTGTTCCAAGGTTGGCAGTTCACGTCAAGCAGCTTCTATAGTGCGGAAAGAAAACTGCATGGATTCGCTTCGAATGGCATAGATGGGCTCAAACAGGACAGGACAGTGCTGTTTAAAAAAAAGATGAATGCACAAATCTGCTCCCTGTTGACGGCAATGAACAGGCTTGGCAATGCGGAACGAAAGAATACAGAGAATCGCCTCAGCGCAGGCAGGGGATGCTCTCGAACACATGGGTGTTTTTGCAGTATGGAAAAAAGAATACAGAGCGTCATTTCAGAGGCTACCCCCAAAAATAGAAGAGCAATTTCTATAATATTAATAGAAGAGTACATCTAGTATTTCCCAGAGTTGATAAGTAAAAAGCTTACTACTACTTTTCTATAAATACACTCGAGTATATAGAGCAAGTTCTATACTATGGAAAGAAGAATGCAGAGGGTTGCTTGTCAGAGAATGCGCTCCGAATATATAAGAGCAGTTTCTATAGTATGCAGAGAAAGTATATAGAACAAGTTCTATACTATGGAAAGAAGAATGCAGAGGGTTACTTGTCAGAGAATGCGCCCCGAATATATGAGAGCAGTTTCTATAGTATGTAGAGAAAGTATATAGCGCGCCGTTTTGAAGGATTTCTCCCCGGACATATCGAAGCATTTTCTATAGTATGTAGAGAAAGTATATAGAGCGTCGTTTTGAAAGGTTTCTCCCCAGACATATCGAAGCAGTTTCTGCGGTATGGTAAGAAGAATGCAGAGAGTTACTACAGAGAATGCCCCGGAATATTCTTGATATTATAGAAAGAAAGAGTCTCTATATTATAGAAAGAAAGAGCATAGAGAGTTCTCTAAGGGATGTCTCAATGCATCGAAATAATCTTTGCAATGCGAACCGAAAGAATGCATGACTTTGCTTCTGAAGGTACGTGTTCAGCGCATGGCGTTTCCTGCGATACGGACAGAATGGCATACCCGTATCTTTTTGGCATTTGATGAGTAAAAGGTTCCGCTGCTCATTCACCACCGACACGTCTGAGAAAGAAGATGAATGCCTTTTTCCAGTCAAACGTTCGCAACTAGTCTCTCCATACATTGTTGGCCAACTTCGGGTGAGGCGCGTTGCTTCTCATTTACCACCGCCTTGCCGCCCGCAACGACACGGAAGATGGTCGCTCAGAGCTGCGGTAGTCTTTCGTCAAAACTCGCAGCTCGTCATCCCCTCGGATGCTTTTCTGTAGAATGGATCGAAGACGACTGCTCAAATGCTTTTCCGTCACACATTGTCCTCTCACCCCTCTGTGCAAGACGGAAAGAGAAGATAGTAAGGTCCGCCCCCCCCTTCTGAAGCCAAATACGCAGTCAAACCTTCCCTCGGGAAATTCTGACAAGACGGACATGGAACGATGGTCAATAGTGGTCTTTTGGGAGGATCACCAGATAGCCACCCCCCCCTCTAATACAATGTCGGCAACACGTCAATGAAGAGCATCTTTTCAAAAGTACGTGGTCTAGCCTCTTCCCTTTGAACAATTCTCCAAGACGGAGAAAGAGGCATATAGTCAAATTTGCCGCCTCTTCACCGATCATAAACAACCTATCTATGCCGTCCCCCCTCACTGACAGTTCCCGACAGGTGCAGCCGGACTCTGCGTTAAGTAATCCGTATCGGGGCCCGGATTGGGAAAGACGACATCCGTGCCGCCGATTGTAGAGCATCCATTGTTCACATTGGCCACGAAGATGGCCGGCCGGCCAAAGAAGGAATTATATGGTCTATTCTGCCCGACAACACCAGCAGCGGGCTGAATGACGACGTGTGCGCAATTCATGTACATTTCGCGATTGCCGACCTTGTTGAACCACGACCAAGCAAAGAGGGCGTCGCCGGCGGGCGTGTCGGCGGGGATGGTGAAGGTCCAGTTGGGCGTGAGCGGGCACGAGCCAATGTAGGAGTGTATGACGGTCCAGGAGGCGCCCTGGTCGTAGGAGAGGGAGACCTGGCATGAGCCGCCGGAGTGAGAGGCGCCGCCTACGATGGTGAGGTTGTAGGTCTGGCCGGGCTGGTAGGCGGCGACGGGCGCGCCCTGGGGCGTGTGCAGCACCGAGTGGTAGCCCTTGCAGGGATAGTTCTGGCCGGAGGCGAGGAGGGGGGATGACATGCTGTAGTCGACGGTGGTGGTGTAGGGGTTGTATTTGGAGAGGAAAGGGGGCGGGTTGGACATTTGCATGTGTGCCGAAGCTGTGACCACGAGGAGGAGGAGGGGAGAGTACATGATTTGCTTCTTCTTTTCTCTTTCAGTCCCTTGTAAGAGAGAAGGGGAATGGATGAGAGATTGGCGATTGATGGATCCGCTCGCTCTACGAGGGAAAAGGAAAAAAAAGA